>JAQQRF010000582.1:0-39636 GCA_030523145.1 Trissolcus brochymenae
TATATATATATATATATATATATATATATTAGTCTTCCCCTCACAAGAAAAATATGAATCAAACAAATTTTCAACAAAATACAATAAATGAAAAAAATAACAACTTGACCTCATCACAAAAATGAGTTAGTTTTCCGTAAAGTCAATATTTTCAATGAAAATGAACCAAATTTTGTGTGAACGTTGAAGTAATTGGTCATGTTTAATTTTGAAGCTTCTGTACATTAAATATTGATCTCCCCATAAACAAATTTTGCACTGTTATTGAATTATTCGAGCAATAATTTTAACAATATATATCACAAAAACATGCCAGCAAGTAAAAGAAATGAAATTGATCATTTTAATATAACAACTTTATCATGAACGAATTTCATACAGCTTGTTGATAAGATAAATTGCAAACACTTTTGTTTACCACAAAAACAAAATATCAGATCAAGCTATGCTGTGACTGCTCAAAAACATTTTTGTTAAACTGAAAAAAAAACGTTATTATTGATTCTACATAAAAAATAGCTAAATATATACATTTCATCTATTACTGAGTATATTTACGTATAAAAGTATAAACTTTCAAACAAATCATATGGGTCTCACATCGATTGTTATTTTTTACCAGAATTTTCTGATAAAAGAGGATTTTGTGTTATCTCAAAAAACAGTTTAGAATCTTTTTGAATAGGTTTTCATTTTGGATAAAAATCGTTTTATTCATACAATTGACACTCAAATTTAACCTATTTATAATTTATACTTTCAAAATGTAGAAAAATTTGCGTTGAAAAAAAGAAAACATATTCATGAAGAAAGAAATTATAATGTTGCGTTTACGTATCAACGACCAAATGTATGAATAAAATCATGAATACAAAATCGAACGCAATATCCAAGAATACTTGATAATATATCAAAATTAAACATTAACAAACTAAGAATAATCATGTCTACAATCATATCAATTATTGAGGCATTTTAATTGAACTATGCAATTCAGATTCAATATTTTTTCGTCATCAATAAAAAGATAAAATTAAATTAAAACGTGACTTTTGTCATATTTTAATTAATAATATATCGATTACATATTAAAACATTATATGATTTGTATATAATATGTTGTTGTTTAAATTATACCAACATTGTTATAAGAAAATCAAAATAATTCAGTTTTCTTTATTGTCTACTATGTTCGGTTATGTTGTGTTTTGAAGGAACAGACACTAAATTAATAATATAATAAATTTTAATTATAATTTTTGTTGTTTCTTTCTTTTTGTACAAATAGTTCGTGGACAAATTAATTCAAAGCCAAGCGTTAATTTTTTTAAGATTATTTTTATAAACTTAAAAATGTAGATTTTTTAAATTAGATATTTTGTTATATATGTATATATATATATAATTTTGATTTTTCACAGATGATCAATCGTCGCAGATGTCACTTCAATCGTATCCATTGAAAAGCAATTTAAAAAGAAGACTAACCGATTGCATTGACGATGGTCCTAGTGCTAAAAGGCAAGCGGATGAACCGACTAAGAAGAAACGTAGCATACAATTTGATGCTGTAACGGTGTACTATTTTCCAAGAGCTCAAGGATTCACTTGCGTTCCATCACAGGTCAAAATAATTTCATTATAAATATTATTTTTTCTCGATTTTGCATTGAAATGAACCGTAATTCATGTTTAACAAGTCTATTTTTTGTTTTTAAAAATTGTAACAATTAAAGTACCTTACCATTATAAAAGTGGTAAAAAAAGAATCTTTAATGATGAAAAATATATTTTGCAAATGATATTACTATTAAATTTGAATTCCTGTGCTTATTTGAAATAAATTGTATATTTGTGCATTTCATTTATATAAAGTTTACATAGAATCTGCTTCGCTGAAATTGCGTGCTTCTTGTCGAACTGGTATACGCATATTCGCTGTAATATTAGGACATCGATTCATATTTATGCATTAATGCCGTTGTTTGTTTTCAATAAATATGATATTATTTTGTTCATTCCTTTAATTATCATTTTATAATTGGCACAATTTCGCGTTATTTTGAATCTTTATCATTTTCATGATAGCAAATAAAAACATATTTTTGGTCATTAATTATTTATAATAGAGCTAAATGTATATGCGTTTATCATGTAGGAGCAAATTGAAAGGATGAAAGTTTGTGCAACTGCGATGAAATGTATTTGTAAATGGGTCGAAATAAAATGTTGTAATTTACAGGGTGGAAGCACATTAGGGATGAGTGCAACGCACACACATGCGGAGAGATTTTCGTTGACGGAGCACGCCGCAGAGCAACGAAGACTTCATCGGGCGCGGTTAGCTCAACTTCGATCGGAGCGAGCAGCCAATTGCGTGGTAGAAGGAGCTTCAAGCTCAGAGGATCCAAGTGATGATACCGACGAGGAGCCCACCGATACTGAAGAACTTGATATTGACAGTTACTACTTTCTGCAACCTGTACCCACATGGCAACGTCGAGCACTTTTGCGAGCCGCAGGAGTCAGACGAATAGATACGTGTGAGAAGGACGATTGTCGTGATATTCGTGCTAGTAGAGAACATTGCGGCTGTGCCTGCAAAGGATATTGCGATCCCGAAAGCTGTCCTTGCAGCAGAGCTAATGTCAAATGTCAGGTAAAAACACCCTGCTTGACATTTCCTAAATATTTATATTGAATCAAAAACAAATTTCTTTAAATTAACAATCACTTAGAATTAATAATAAAATTATTTTGTCACTAATTATATATTAATAGCAAAAATAATGAGTTATATCCATTGAATAAATGAGAAATGTATAATTTGGATGCATCATTAAATAAAATTAATTGCAATATGATTAATTGCAATTTGATTATTTGTATTTGCAGGTTGATCGAGCAGGATTTCCTTGCGGTTGTTCGCGCGACGGATGCGCCAACAGCAGTGGCCGTATTGAGTTCAATCCAGTTCGTGTGAGGACTCACTTCATTCACACATTGATGCGCTTGGAAATTGAAAAGAAGCAGCAACAAGAGGAGCAACGTAACGAAACCGACATCAATTCGCATAATGTTCAACAAGCGCCAAACATAAATATCAACGGGTTCGAGAGCTTGCATCATTACGACAACAGTCAGGATAATCGAAATGGTTGGTTCTTTGTTAATGACTAATTAATTGGATCTGATATCTTAAATTTGATATTTATGTAATGACAACAATGATTGTTTGTTCAGGAGCGAGAGAGGACAGTCTGGATCTGTACGCGATGCGCGACGACTGTTACGCAAACGACGAATCAATAGAGAACTCGTCTGGAATCCAGAGGAAAAACGTGCAACAGCAGCAGCCGGAGTTTGGACAAACGTCGTTCCCATCATTTGCAGCCGCGGTATCAGTGGGCTTCCAGCAGAATACTTACACGGACTATGCCAGCTACCAAACATTGCCCTCAACATCCGCAGCGACGTTTCAGTGTCGCGGATTCACCTATAACTCTCCTTACGCGCATGCCAATACGGCTTATGATGCTTCGTTCGTGGTATGAAATCATTTTTAATAATAAAGTTTTATCAATGTATTGTTTGATAATGAGATTAGACGTTAGATCTGATAACAGGGCATATTTTTTTGCTTAAAGTTTACACATTGATTGATTTTCATATAATTCAAATTAATTGGCTCATATCTTGACTGAAAAATATAAAATAAGATATATTAGGTAGAATTTTAACCAAAAACGATGCAATTTTTCAGGAGGAAACGAGTGAATCTCAGTACACGAATTTGAACGCGGTGCAGCCTCCAATGAACGCAGTGGTCCAACAAATGAACAAACTTGAACCCTTTTCAGAATTACTTGCTGGAAGGTATTCGTACTTGAGCGATGTTGAATCGAACCCCGTGTCATACCCGACAGAAATGCAAGCGGAACGTGATGATGCACCACTGCCAAAACCGGAGAACGAAGTTACGCGTGACGACAATCCGACGGACGACGATAATTTTGGCGAGATCATCAAAAAGTCGATGGTCGAAACTGTATCCGCTTGAACTCGCCGTCTCACAACTAACGACATCTTTTTCTATTCAATTTTTGTTACGCGTTTTACATCAGATTAATAATAATGACAACAGAGAGCGAATGAAAGGAAATGCATGCAGTTAAATTTTCCTCCCTCCTGCCCCTCCCTCTTTGGTCTTCTTTTCACAAAACATGCAATTCAATCTACAACGTAAAACTGTTTCAATTCCTTTTTGTACACACGTGCCTTTAAGTTCATCAACTTGTGTACACACACGATCATGCGACTTTTACGGCCCGATGCCGTACTGACCGTACTGTTTATTTATACTCGTGCCTTTAAGTTACCAACCTGTATATGTAATTAAAATTAACAATTTACATTTGCCTGCGACAAATGAATAATTTTCGTCACATCGAGAAAAAGAAAATGCATGCAAGTGAGATGGCTGCGATTGGCGTATATTTGACGATTTATCCGGGGCGAAGCAAGATTGTCATGAGAGTGAGTGAAAGAGTGAGAGAGTGAAAGAGAGAGAGAGAGAGAGAGAGAGAGAGAGAGAGAGAGAGAGAGAGAGAGAACAGGTGGTGTACATTTATTTCAATATAATTTGTTTGTTTTCTTTTTGTATCAGTGGAATTATTTCTTAACGGCGAAATATTATGTGATCTGTTGTATTTTTTCCCTTTATTATGATTGATTTTTAATGTTACTTTCATTGTATTGAAATAATGATATTATTTTATTTTTATCATCAAAATACAAGTTGACATGAACCAACTTGACGCCGCCTGTCTTTGCACGAAAAAAGATTTTCGGCTCGCTCAAAGAAACAAGTGCGAAAGCGTTATTGTTAGCGTACATTGTTACCGGAATTTCGTCATACAATTTATTAAAAATTATATATAAATAAAATATAAAATTTTAGTAAATAATAATTATAAATAAATCAATGTGTGTATATATATATATATATGTATATATATATACATATACATATATATATATATATATATACATATACATACACATTTATGGTTTATACATACGGCGTATATACATACTTGAATAAACACACATTTTTTTAGATGTGTCAATTGCCCAGCATTTCTGACAATTCTTAATTGTAAGAATTGAACGCATAGCGCAATAGTGAGAGTCACAAGAAGAAGCAATTACAAAAGTTAATAAACGAAGCAAGTTAGTGGCGATTGGTCCTAATTATTGCAAGTGAAATTTTATACAAAATTTGAATAATAAAATAAGAATATATAAATATTCAGCTGAATTTCAATCTCATGCAGAATATTTTTTGTAATACATTCACGTAAATTGACGCCTATCGGCAGAAATTGGTTCATGCGACACGGGTATATTGCGCGCGCAGTAATATATTAATGAACTGCACGTGCATTTAACTCGTAAATACAACATTTTTGCAACGATTTACCACACGGTAAAGCGTCACTTTAGGTGCAACCACTTTAATCAAAGAGCAGAAAATAATTTTTGATATCGACTTGAAAAGTTTTAAACAACTTTTACAATTTTATAACTCACAATGGTGCCACTAACTGCGGTCGTTTTGAAACATTTTGTTTTGTGTATACATATATCCGGTGCGATGCAAAACAAACCAATTCGACAGAGAGCGATCTATGGAATATAAAAACGAGTTCGGCCGATTATAACCGACATCAAATAATTTGATTCTATTCGTTATAAACTGTCAATTGATACTACGCTGAATGAGAAAAACAACCATACTGAATAGGGGTAACATCAACAAGTATCGTTTCGATTGTGCGCTGTTTATATCGCGATCAATTTATTCATTTACATATTAATGCGCCTTTTTCTATCCACATAACTATTTTTTTAATTTTACAAATTGTAATGCGCGAATCAAAAGAAAATTTTCTTTTTTGCTTTCTTGCAACTGAGAAAATGGAAAGATCAAAAAGCAGCAATATTAAATTTGTTTTAAACTGATCATGTTTCTATACTACGGTTAACCCTTTCGCTATCAAGAACAAGATCTCATCCGACCCAACAACTGTATATCTTGTTACGATCTATAAGATATCTCACGAAGCATTAAATGTCTTAAATTTGGATTTTTAAATGACAAAAAAACATCTTTTAGCTCGATTTATAAGAAATAATAATCTATAATTCAATAATTAATGACCTAATACTCTCGATTACATTTGTTTTATATTTACCCCCGCTCATAAAATTAGATTGAATTTTTATATCTATTGTTTTAGTTTCTTTTTCAATTGTGCCACTAATTGTTCAACTAAGATGGAATGGAATAGTTTTTAAATAGTATTAGTTTAAGTGACACAATGTTAAGCAAAACATAAAAACATTAAAAAATGCTTTATTTTTCAACAGTCAAATTTCTTTTATATTAAAAAACTGAATTAAATGAAGAATTCCAGCTGAGACGTGTTCTTATTTATTTAAAAATTAATTTTAAAAGATGTCTTGTCTGTGGTAGCAAAAGGGTTGCATTGATGATGCGAAATCCGCGTTATAATTTTGTTCTCATTTAAAATATATTATCTAAAATGTTGTACGCACATCTACACTCATACGTAATTAAGCTACGTATGTAAAGTACTTTTAGATGATATGAGTAAAACAAAAATGAAAAAACGGTGCATATATAGTTTATAGTGTTTTTTTATTAAAAATGTTGTAAAAAAGTCTTTATTGGACGTATATATTTTAGTTTTTGTCCTCTTATGTCTTGCTGCATGTTATCATTATTTCTTCCTCTATAACAAGAAATCGCGCTCTTTCGTAGACATTGCTTTGTAAAATACTTGTGAATGTGTTTTCTTTCTTCGATCACGTTCCATTGACCCGCTTCTGTCCTTTTTATTTTGCAATTGGAACATATTAAATTCAAAACCGCGCTTATGATTTTATTCCTTTCTCAAGAAATATTCATTTACCGAATCTTTATCTAAATTTGCAGCGAATAGAAGAACTGTCAATGTTTGTTATCGGCGTGAATTTATTGTCAATATTGATAAATGATAATCAAATTTGTTAAGTGAATTCGTATGATTTGTCAAATATTCACAATAATTCAAACGTCGTCGCAATAATTTTAACACTGACGGTTTTTGTTTTCCTGGACTTTATGTGTTAAAAAACTTTGCTGTTAAATGTTATTATGTATAAAATATAGGTAGTGGATTAGAATTATTTAGTAAAAAATAAAATGAAGTAGAATGAAAAATACTGATGATATTTTCAAGGTATTCATGTTATTTGTGATGTCAAAATCCAATTTCATTCAGTTTGTTTTTTAAATATGATGATTCATGTTTAAAAAAAAATCCAAGTACTTATAAGTTCTAATTTGTCCATTTCAATATTGTATATTATGACTGTCAATTTTGTCCATGTTCAAAATCATAATTCTTTGTTTCATTATTATTTCTAATTTTCGAAAATCAGGTAGCATTGAACTATATATGATTCAGCTATGTTGTTGGTAAAGTAGAGAACGACGATGCCGACATTCAAACGCGCGCGTGAATTCAAATGTTGTAAATAACAACAATTACAACCTGTTCAGAAAAAAGCAACGAACATATTGTTGTTTGTTGAAAACTCATGAAAGCTATCGTGAACAAACGTTTGATAAATGAGTTTGAATAATTGTAAAAAGCTTGTACGTGACGCGTCATAGTCATTTGAAATTAAAATGTTATACACTTAAAAAAGAAATGTGCATTATAGCATAGCATAGCATTTAAGAACGTAAATAAAATTGGATACAAGGAATACGTAAACGCGAAAAAATTGAGGTGTTTTGACATAATTGAAAAGTTGTTGTCGAAATATATAAGTAGCTACAACGTAAACAATAAAGCAACACGGTGAACGTGTAAGAGTGATGAAGGAGGGGGCTTTGCTTTTACAGACAAGAAGAGAAGGAATGGCGTTCGGCAGGTTGCAGGTACATGCCGAAAGCGGCAGCCTGGTCGTCGGGCTCGTGTCGTAATTGTGCCTCCAAAATCGTAACGGTTTCGTGCTCGAAAGCAGCTGCTCGGCATGCTGTAGTTGACGTCCTCTGCTTGTTCTGTTGGTGCATGAAAAGCTAACGAGTGCGCGCAGGTAAGTCATCCACCTTTAAGTTATTAACAACAATCGGACATCCGACATTTTGACAGCTTGAAGCGCGCGCGCGCTCCACTCTTAATCAGCCTCCTTGAGCGTATACCTTCCAGCAGTTGCAGTACAATAATAACAAAACATACTTAACTTTTATTTCTCAAGCTCATCAATATTTTGTAGCCACCTCCCCTCCGGATGATTATCTTAGAGTGTCAAATTGGGTTTAGAACGCTTTGCCATATGACAGTTGGCGACAGGTGGCTCATCGGCGCGCATCTCATCCATCCATCACATCAGTTTTGCTCTTTACCTATACGTCATTTCATTTATTAGCTCTCTATTATATTGCTTCCAAGTGGAACCAATAACAGATTCATACTATGCTATTTAATTTGTACTGATCTACGCAGATAGAAAGGCTTACATGTTGCAAAATGGATCATTGTTGACGTTTCTTCGAGGTTATGATTTGTTTTGTACTTTTTGTTCATAATGATTCAACTGTTAGATTTAGATCATCAAATCAAGTACAAACATTTTAATTTTGCTTTCAATCATTTTCCCACACACATCACAACAAGTTTAATCAATTCAATAATTTAATTTTAGTAAACATTAGATCAAACACCCTAAAATATTTACTTATAAAAAACGATACGAAAAGAATTACACAAACAAATTTAAATAGAAAGTAATCAAATGAACGTTACCGAATCAGATATCATATCGGTTGTGCAAACATAAATTTATTCTAATTAAGCCGAAATTAGGTATGTTGTTTAAGTTAATGGATAAAAATAAAAATTATTATTGTTATTGCTTTCAGGAGAATGTGTTAAATAAGGCTGAAATGTAGTGCTGATCAGAGGCATTTCTGTTGGCATCTAGAATGAATCGCGTAGGATCAACGGCAGGAGGAGCCGAGAGTGTTGTCAGCGTCGAGCTGCAGACAACAATTTGCCTCACGCTAGTGGGACATGAGCTCTGACAATGTGGATGAATCTTTGGTATTCTTTCTTTCTTTATTTCTTTTCAATCATTATCCATTCATTGTACTAATTCTAATACCTCTACCAATTATTTCTTCTTCAAAATTAACATTTTTACATATTCTTATTTTTTTATTATAAATACGTTATTCTTATCAATTATTTTTAACCATTTTATTCTTTCATTGTAATAATATTATTGTCTTTATCTTGCTTATGTACCAGCTAAACGCACGTACATTTAAGCATTATTAATTAAAATGAAATAAAATATAAATAAGTTTTTTTACCGTTTAGTAATTCATTAAAAATGTGATATAACAATAATTTTATTTCAAGTCAAGTAATTGCTATGGTACAGCACTGCTTAAATATACTAGGTTATACAGATTAACATAATTTCATGCAAGGTTAGTTGCTAAAACTGTTGATGCCACAGAACAATATTGCGTGATATAATAAAAACATCGTACAACATTAAAATAATGACAACACCATGCAGTTTAGCAATTTTTCAATGTCAAAATTGTATTTTAAATTATTTAAATCAGTTTCACATTTGCTCATCACCAACAAAATGTTGAATACAAATTCATTATATTGTATTCGACTGGAATTGATTTAGTTAAAAATGAAACTATGTTAAATTGGTAACAAAATTTGTGATAGAAGTAAAATGAGAAAATGATATTCTAAATAATAATATGTGTGTTGTAAAGATTATAATATCATATCGTACAAATATTTATGATAAAATTTATTTATAGAGAAGCCATATTTTTAATTGTTAAATATTTAAAATCAGTTATAATCTTTGTCAACATGACTGGCTGTTGTGATTTCATAAACAAAGATTTCAAGTTTATAACTTTATGGTGACTTACTGGTTTTATGGATATAAAAAACATAATTAAAATAATATCATTAAGAAGATAAGAATTTATGATTTTTCTATCTACAGCTTCAGCGATGAATTGATTTATTATAAATACAAACACAGAAAAGCAGTTGAATTTCTTTTAAAAATAGTTTTTTAATATTGTTTTGAACAATTAACTTAATAAACGATCAATTTAAAAAATTGTCATTGCCTGTATCAAGTTTGTCTTTGATATCAATCAAGAAGTAGGAAAAATTTAATTTATTCATGATTATTTCAGAGAGTATGGAAAAATGGTTGATTCTAAATGTAGCTAAAATTGTTAAGATTGCAATCAGTGGTATACCTCTACGCGCCACATGCGTTCTCCATTAACATGATACGCTAGCGGCGTACCGTTTAGTTGCTCTACAAACGTCGGCGTGCGCGTCACGTCGCGCAGCTGCCCAATATCGTAGCATATCTTATCAAATCATGTTCTTCCCGTGCAATTCATTGTCATACTTGTGTTTTTTATCGGTTCAGTAGTTGAGATTTATTTTATTTACATTTCAAATCTAATTCAAAGAGTAAGTAATTATTATCATTTTATTCAGTTAATCTTTTTATATTTAACTATATACTTATAATAAAAATAAACACAATTGTTTTAAATTTCATCAAAACATTGCAATTTATCTTATAAATAGCGTCAGTGAGTCTTGTCGGGACATATGCATCCAAATTTATTATTATTAGATCTAAATTGATACAGATTAATTGATTTCATTAAGGTCAAAACGATATTATGTATGATATAAATGCTAAATATGAACTAAATTTTCATTCCAAGAATAATTACCAATTCAAACAGAAAAACAAATTTTTAGTCAAGGAAATATAAATCAATTTGATCTGTTATAGATTTGATGACTGAGAATTGTCTCTCAATTGAGAATTCATTTTGAAAAGATAAATGACGCTAGCTTGTGGTGCCAGGATAAGTAAAATTCATTCACGTGACTCATAAAAAAATCTTTGTTTTTTTTTTCATAAACAAATAAATTTTATTTGATGTGAAGGAAAAAATCATTGCGGTGTATATTTTCTTATTTGTATTACACCCCGCAGATAAAAGCAAACTGTAAACTAAACTACTCTGCAAAAAAAATTACAGGGTCATCTAGGCACTGAACAATGCTCTCACAAGTTTAGTCTTTTGCGGAGAATATTTAAAAAGCTATTAACTTTTTCATTCAAATTTGTTCCGCTTTTTCTTATAATAAGTGTTATGTGTCATTTTAATAGAACTTATATATTAGAATTTACATACTTGGTGTTCAACGTTATCCAATATGTTAAACAATCATTTCCGAGTAGATATGAGTCAATCACATTTATTGTTTAGCATCGTCAGTAAGAAGTTTGATGTCTGTGACTCAGTTATACTATTATCTCAACATTATTGTGAACAAATGATCTAGCAATTGAAATGTAAACGCTGTATCAATTTTGATCGATTAGTATAAGATTGAAGATCTTTATACAAAAAAGAAGAAAAAAAAGGAAAAAAGTAACTTGGAATAATGATAGCAATTACATCTTTTCTAATCAAGTTGTGCGCTAGCGTGACCTCGAGTACCACGATCCTCTGAGAGAATACAATTTCCACATTGTCCAAGTGCACTCTCGTAACAATCACGCTTGAAAATAACAATTAAAAAAATATGTTATGCAACAATCTGTGGCCCTGAATCTACAGACCCTTTGTTTCTAACAAAACAATTCGTTATTGCAATTTTTCTTTCTTTCTTTCAATAAATCGCAACTATAAGAAGCGAAAAATAAAATGTCACACCCGCGTCGCTGTATGACAATATTTATTCATGGATTGTCTACAGCCTCGCACGTTGATCTTGACTTTTTGTCATTTTTTCCTCCTCTATTTATGGAAGGCTCGAAGAATTATGTTGATACTCGTAAGGGAGACAAAAATAAGGCGCAATGGTTTTGATAGCATAAACTTGGCAAATGAAGTTTGTTTGATTAACAGAATGAATAAATATTTGTTTTGAAAAATAAAAATAAAAAAAAACGAACCAATGATAATGTGTCGGTCTAATAATAAAATGTTGTTCATTCATATCATGTTGGTTGCACGAGCCATGACGGTAATCGATTAGTGACCTTTTAATTAAGTGTCGACATTCTGTCGCGATTGATCCATTAAACTTCTATATATGAACATCCTCTCGTTTCCGTTCGTACACATCAAAGGTTACTTTTAGAAGAATAGAATCAGTTTTTGAATAATTATATATGTATATACCTGTTGCGAATTGCAATAAAGCTGAAGTAATACAAATGCCTGATTTGTTTAAAAAAGTGGGTCAAGGTAATACAACAATTGTCTTTGTATTATAAAATAAATCGGGTAATTCTTGGTAAATTACCAAAGAATCGTCCGTTATAGCTTGACTGTTTTTCGCAAACAAACGAGCCTTTTGTATCGCCTTAAGTATATATATGTGTGTGTGTGTGTGTGTGTGTGTGTGTGTGTGTGTGTGTGTGTGTGTGTGGGTGTGTGTGTGTGGGTGTGTGTGGGTGTGTGTGGGTGTGTGTGTGAAGATCGGATATTCTTAACTGATTATTGCAATTGACGACAGATATAGTTGTATATATGTATTTTGACAGCTTACTTGTTAAGAAAAAACCACGTCTCGCAGAAATTTGAGTGAAATTTGAATTTGGCCACGGCTTGGGAAAAGTAATGACGCGATGGTTTGACGTGAGCGCAAAGTTGCGCGCGACTAGTTGCTGTGGATGCTGTGGCCTGTGCTAGGCGACGACGGGCTCGGGCCGAGCGTTGCAGGCCCTGATGTCTCAGGTCTCAACAAGCTGGCGCCCCTCCTCTTCTGCACTCCTTGCAAACCGAGCTCTCGCAAAAACCAATACTCTACCAGGTGGTACGTCCAGCAGGTAAACAAACACACGTGTACGCTCGCACCGCATTCGCTATACCTATATCTAATATCTATACCATACCTGTGCATGCGTCGCGTTGCCTCACCGCAAACTTGACAGTTGTGTTGTTACATTTATTTATTCATTATTTTCGGGGTCAAGGCGTGTTGTCCTTTTTGACCCATCAAGAGCTTACTATGTGTTACGAGCGAGCGGAATCATGTTGATCGGCGCAAACAATCATTTGATCAACAGCAATGGACGATCAAAATATATAAACAGCCTTTTTTGTTGTCATCTGAGTTAAATTTTTTATTAACGAATCAAAATACATGTGTAGTCTTTTTACTTTCAGCCCACGTGGCGTTTATGGGGCGAAGAACGAGGCGATGATGTAGTATACACGGTCTATCTGAAGAAGGTCCGTTATCATAGACCAACAAAAAGTGTCTCCGCATCGGTAAGAAATATTTTTGTTCTGTTTTCAGCGTGTAAAATTTTTATTCAACTCAAAATGTGAAATTGAATATTGATAGGACTCCGAGGATGAAATATCTCATCTGGAATGGGAAACAGTTCGGGTTCGTTTTCTAAAAGCAGGATCAGTAACCAAGTTGGTGGAAAGTTTGGCAAATGATGACGGAGAACTGGAGACAACGTACATCAATGTGTTCCTCGCTACATACCGCACTTTCACAACTGCAAAAGAGGTGTTGGAACTGCTGTTGGCACGTTATGATTCGCTCGACGATGCCACTGCCGGAATGCAACACCGAAAGACACTCGTCCAGGCGTTGCACGTCTGGCTGGACAAGTATCCGGAAGATTGGTGCTCGCCACCGAAGCACTCATTGCTCGCGCGCTTGCTTGATTTTACACAGCAGCAGTTGGCCGGCTCCGAGCTTGAAATCAAGGCCAGATACAGGATGCAAAAAATTACCCACGCACATAGCCACGACCAAGCAGGTCTGTTTGTCTTCTTTTAATTAAAATCTGAACTTAATTATGTATTAACACGACACATGTATTTCAAATACATAATTCGCAATACATGTACTGAAATTATGTCTAGCCTATTTATAATTCATTATAATTATTATATTGTTGATTGTCAAATATGATTGCAGATAATTGTTTAGTTGTGGAGAACGGATGCAGTGATGAGTGCGAAAACTCTTATTGCTTCCCTCAAGTTGGATACCGCCATTTTGCAGAGCAGCTGACTCGTATGGACGCGCAAGTGTTCAAAAAATTGATTGCCCATCAGTGCCTGGGCGGTGTATGGTCTCGTCGGGATCGTGCACGCAACAACGATACAGCAACCGTTCTAGCGACTGTTAACCAATTCAATGCCGTGTCATTGCGCGTAATCTCAACAATTTTGCAGGACGTGAGTCTGAAAGTACAGGAGCGCGCAAAAATTATCGAGACATGGATCGACATAGCGCAAGAAATTCGAGTGCTCAAAAATTTCAGCAGCTTGAAAGCAATTGTCTCTGGTCTGCAGAGCAATCCTGTTTACAGGCTAGATAAATGCTGGCAATGCATACCAAAGGAAAAGCACGAAGTCTTCAGGGAACTCGAAAGAATTTTCTCGGAAGATAACAATGCTTGGACTCAGAGAGAATTGCTTATCAAAGAGGGCACTGCCAAGTTTGCCGATACCGCCGGTAGAAGCGACAGGCATTTGCAGAAAGTATTTCAGAGACAAAATACTCACGCTGGGGTCAGTATTATCATTCATTCATAAATTCAATCTATCTTCCTTCACCACTGCTTTCAAAAAATATTGTTTTTTTATTATTTTAGAACTTGAATTACGGTACAATACCTTACCTTGGCACTTTTCTCACGGATCTGACCATGATTGACACGGCAATTCCGGATCTTACGCCCGATGGTTTGATCAACTTTGATAAGCGGCGCAAAGAGTTCGAGGTTCTTGCAACCATTAAGTTATATCAAGGTGCTGCTAACGCGTACAACTTTCAAACGGACCCAGTTTTTGATCGCTGGTTTCACTCGTTACCAGTCATTGACGACCGAGAAGCGTACAAACTCAGTTGCCAAATTGAATCTCCACCGGCTGCGGCTGCTGCGACTGCCATTAACAGCAATCGTATCAAGACTAAAAAGGTATTTTCATTCACCATACGTATTCAATCATCTTGATACCTGATTCTAATTTTGAATCTTATTTACAGAATCATCACTATCATTATCATCATTCTCATCCTCATCAAGGCCACCGTAAGAACGACTCAATAGCATCAACTTCGAGCTCCAGCAGTTCACAGTTTTATTGTGATTTGGATTCGTTACCAAATTCGCCTCACAATTCTCTGGACCGTCGTCGTACCTCACCCTCGCAAATGTCTAGTTCATCTTCCAGTTCGTCTCTCCCATCATTAGACATGTCTCTGAGTTCAGGTGGTGGTGGTAACATGACTGTTTCATCTACGAGCTCCAAAATGACATCACCACACACTCTGAATATGTCGTCATCCAATGGGAACAATAGTTTTTGTGCGTCAAGTCCGATTCATTCGCAGAAGAATTCTCCGGACTTTTATATTATTAAAGTAAGTTTTTAACCGTATTGATTTATTTATTACAAAATATATCAACTAGATACATTAGTGATTTTGGTTTGTAGGTGACAATAGAAACGGATAACGTTGAATCAGACGGTGTTGTATTGTACAAGTCCATAATGCTCTCCAACAATGAGCGTACGCCTCAAGTAATTCGAAATGCGATGATGAAGTTGTGCATCGATGGCAACCCAGATGATTACACGTTAGCTCAAGTGCTGCCAGACCGAGAAATGGTCTTACCGAATTCCGCAAATGTTTACTATGCGGTTAACACAGCACACAATCTTAATTTTATTCTTCGACATAAAAAGCATGCAAACAATGATTCCTTTGTTTCAGAGAGCCCTAAAAGTAAATCTAGCAAACGGTAACAGAGTACAAAATGGTTGATCCATTCGTGTTGTCATATTCTTCTGCTTTTCTTTTGTTTCATCAAGCAAAACAATTTTATGCAATTTATTTATTCAATTTTCTTGAAGCCATTGTTTTATTTGGAATTATTGAATTTATGATAATCAAATTATTTATTTCATAAGTTTATCACTTTTATATGCTTTCGTTGTATTTTTTCTTTTTTCCTTTCAAAATATACAATATCGAAGCATATCAAAACAAAGATCTGATTATTGTGTGATCTTGTAAATTTTCAATGGTCAATTAATTATTTATTATTAATAATAATAATTAAAATAATAAGAAGCATTCATTTGATATTTTAACAGTTGAACTAGTGTTTATACATACAATTTTATGATAAAAACAACGTACCAACTGATGATCAAGAGCAATTTTCGGAATTTTTTGATAAATTTAATGATTAGTGTATATATATAGGTATACATATAAATATAATATGATCAAATGTGATGGTTTAATATTGATTTCATTATCTAGGAAGGATGATATTGGTGTTAATATACAATATGTTATTGATTTTATTTTAAACTAGTATGCATAGGGCATACATTATCATTTTTGTACAGACTTTGCGTGTAAGTTCATGATTGTAATACTATCACTGTATTATACTATGCATTTAATTAAGGTTATTGTAAAACCTATTGTCTAATTCTGTGTGAAAGTATTAGAGTTAAAAATTGTTTGAACTTCTACTGGTTACCACTAGGAATATTCCTAGAGTGAATTTAAACGAGAAAGTTTTACAAGTCGTTTTCTTCTTAAAATTTTTTTTATATTCGTACTGTCAATTTTCTTATGGCAAAACAGTATTGCGATTATTAAATTGTGAACAATTCAATTATATATAAATAAATATGGTCATGTTTGGATATTATATCTATAATAATACCATCTTGTATAAATGAAATTATACTTCGGATATTTTGAAAGAAGAAAACAAAATTGAACTCGTTATTCAGGGTTTTATAAATGGCGCCAAGAACGTTGACGTACATAAGAGAACCATAACTCTGTGATACAAATAAAATGTTCCCCTAATTTCGGATTTCATGTTTCATCCAATACTCAAATCAGATTATTTGACACAATAAATAAATAGTTAAAAATGAAAATTAATATGCTAAAGTCAAGTGTAGTATAGAGAAAAAATGACACTGTGTAAATATCTATTGGGTCTATTAAAACCCCACGGTCTCGAATTATACATTTAAAATAATAAAAACGTGAAACATTATTTTCTTAGTTATTAGTCGATTTTGTACTTAATTGACTTAAACTGTAAGTAAATATATGTGTTATTTAAGAGTCGGAAAAAATTAGCGTGAAAGGATTATAGTGTTGAATAAAATAGCGATTTGAAGATAACGAACAACATTTGATTTACATATGTGAGCTTGAGATCCCGTTAGCGATAAATGGAAAATCAAGTTGATTTCGGGCGGTCTAGACTTTGCGATTGATATCGCGTGTTATATAATTTGGATCGTGTCTATGATTTGAGCAGCGAAAAATCGAGGGCAGTTTGTCGAAGTCAATTGTTGAGCGACTGGGCAAAGACGCCGATTGATATGATAAGGTGTTGGTGGTCGAACGAAATTGCAGAGCCACGCAAGAAGCATGATGAGTGGACTTCTGTTACACCAACACGCAAACCTGTTGAGCTGCAAAAAGTCCATCCGTAAAATAACTTTTCACGGTCAATTTCAATATTTTTAGATTATATACGTATTTTTATTTCAAAATCATACGATTTGATTTAACGATTGAGCTGAATTAATTGTAAGCTGCAGTTGCACTCTACATGCACACAAAACTCGAATCATTTCAATTCAACTTGAATATATTTCATAATAGATCATTTGATAAAATTTTTATCAAATTTTATACTTGCATACTTTTGCAAGTATTTTAACTGTATTTATACGGATATATATATATATATATATATATATATTATAATCACATATAAAAATTTGTTTTGACAAAGTCAGTAACAAACACTCGATTGCCGATATACAAAAACACAAAAACATCGGCAAAAGTATAGCAGTAAGTATTGTTACAAGACACCGCGCGAAGACACTCAACGAAAAGTGTCGCATGCCATCAGTAGTAGGGGTGCGAGTTGAGCGCGACGGCGTGGCGCACTATTCGTACTACTGCGCCGATGCGACCGATTTTGTTGTTGTCGGCGCTTGACTAAGCGCGTCAACTTGAACATATATATTAAAATCATTGTTCAAGTTGCTTACTTATTTTGTTCATTGCATATAGATTTTCTTTCGAGAGTGATTGAATGAGCTTTTTGATGATACGATTGCGGTTTAGCCCGCGCATTAATTATAAAAGTGACTGTTAGAGGGCGGCGTGTAAGTTCGGGGGATGCATTCTAGTTCCATAGTCCCCTCCCTTATCTAACGAAAACATGAAAGCAGCGGCGGTGGCGGTGGCGGCGGCGCATCCATCCAGGTAAGCTCGCGCTCGGCTGGCCCGCCGCCGCGTCAGTCGAGTGCTTCGGGCCGAGTAAAGGCGATGCGCGTCTTGCGCTACGTCGCATAAGACATTTTGCATGTCAATCGGTGTGCGAACAGTGCCCGCTGCGGGTGCAACATACAGCTCTGCATTGAGCCTCCTATGTCATGATGCTCAA
Source organism: Trissolcus brochymenae (assembly GCA_030523145.1). Lineage (NCBI taxonomy): Eukaryota > Metazoa > Arthropoda > Insecta > Hymenoptera > Scelionidae > Trissolcus > Trissolcus brochymenae. Next base: position 18,652 of record JAQQRF010000582.1, read on the forward strand.
TCAAGTAAGTCCGCCCTTTGTGTTCGTCCCCACTTGCGCCCCATAAACAGCAACCATTCAACTTGATTCGCGATCAATGTGGCGGATCGCCATCACTCGCGCGCCACGACCTAATAGCGCGCGCATATAATAACAAACAGTACCTAATAAGCAAGCATTAGTGCATAGCTATTGCGTTTCACCCACCCACTTAGGACTTCAACTCGCGAGCCACATTCCCTACCATTCATCATTAATCATTCTATTATCATCCAGACACTCATCAATTGTTATGCGCATCCACCACCACCATCACCATTACCACTACCACCACCACTACCACCACCACTATCACCATCAGGATATATCTATATCCTGATACAGATGCCGGTCAAAATTTTATTTTTTCAAATCAGCTTTGTTTTCCTTATTTATTTTACCTGCTGGGTTAGTCTTATATTTTGACACTTACATTTCGAATCGAATCAGTTATGAGTCAACAAGAACTGATCCCTGTGGAACACCACTAGTTATGTTATTTCTATTCTTGTCTACCTAATTCATTCTAATCTTTAGAATTAATTTTTTATTTTGTACGAAATAATTGATTATTTATTATCATTATTCGAGTAAAATCCTTGACATGTAAAAATAATAAATAAATAAAATCGAGTCGTAAAATTGGTCATTGCGTGTTCTGCTAGTATTGCGCTTTTTCATGCCTACCTATATGTAGACCGTATTATTGAAAAGCATCGGATCACAGAAAAGAAATAAATAAATATTATATAGTATATAATATAATAATATATATATATATATATATATATATATATATATATATATATAAGTTTGCATAGTGAACTAAATCGTCATGAGTAAAATCAAAAATCGAGTAAAACTGATAAAAAATGTGTCATATTGGGTTTTGAAAGATTTATGATCCACAGCCGTTGGAAATAATAGAAATACTTTGCAAGAATCTTGCAGTCATAATCTTACATGAAGAAAATGTGCTCTCGAAGGGACTCAAACAAGGGATCAGTTCATGCTGACGTAATTGAGCTCCCTCACATCACGCTCTAGGATATATTGAATTACGTACATATACACATACATATATATATGCTCAGCTATGCAAACCTATACTGCACTTTGATTTCAATTTTCATTCTTCATCAATTCAGAAAGCTTTTAATCAGAGTAAACTACCAATTTGTTTCTTTTTACTAAATATAACTCTAATCGAAAAAGTTGAATCTTTTGAAAGAGAGAAAAGTAGATAAAATTGTTAGCGCACCCTATTCTTTTATGCATTTTAGATGCTTATATTTGAGGATTCTCTGATACGGGCTCTTGAACATTAGACCACACGTTTGAAAATAGCCGCATCAAGTTGACGTTCCTTTGAATTTACTTTATAAATAAAATCCGGTCATGAAACTCGTACGTACAGTTCAATGATATTAAGATTTTGTTTTGTTGACATTTGTTGTCGTTTGAACGATGAATAATTGAATTAATGAATTTTTTGTGTGATATTTGAGATGATTTGAGCCGTGCGTAAATCACAAAGAAGAATTTGTCTCTGACCCAACCTTGACTCTGAGATGCATGAGGGAACGGCGATAAAAACAAGCAAAATAGAATCAAAAAATTCGTCTGTTTCTGTCGGACTGGGCCGCGATCAATACTCGCTTGATTCAACAACGATGAGTTAACAAGCTTTTGGTTTTTGTTTTATATGACGTTATTTTGAATGTTACAATAAAAACTGAGATCATTAATGATGGACAGGTGTGACATCGAGAAGGTGGAGTAGCAATGGCGAGCAGCACGGAAGAGTACGGCTCGGAGCTGCAGGAGTTGCAGTGGAGCGGTAGCGGCTCGTCGCACTTACTGCGCGGCTCAAATCATTTTTCACGCACCGGCGGCGTCTGCTATGAGGCGGAAGACCTCGCACGAGGACCGAGTCAGCAGCAGCATCAACATCGCGGCTACTACAGTCCACCTGGTACCAGCTACACCATTGTTGAAAGGCCACCGAGTCATCACCATTCTTCTCACACCACACCTTACAGACACAGTCGGGCTCACACCACTGCACCCACTGGCAGCGCCATTTCTCCCGAACAAGTTATTCGGTAATTATTTAGTTTTATCTTTTATCATGCTCATCTTCAAAATGCCCACAAATTATTACATTTCAAAATTGTTTCGGCATTTTCCAGAAATGTGTCATGTACAATTTCAAACTTTTTAAATCTTCTTTTTCCATTATTTTATAGAGTTATTCAGGAGAGTGAGTGTATTCCATACAAATTTTGAACTTTGAAGATAAATTTCGCACAGTGGATCACATATTAGAGACCACTTGTTACATGCTTCTAGTTAGACCAATCATGATTTACGCATTTCCGGTTTGGTGCACAATATCCCTGAGCGCCATGAAAAAAATGAGACATTTCGAAACATGTACTTGAGGGTGTCTTAGCAAATATAGAACACCTGAGTGGGAAGAAATCAAGTTGTACAGTAACAAAGATATATTATATATATATAACTTTACAAAGATATATAGAATCTACCATTTTATTTATTAAACTACAAGCAACGTCATTGAAACGAATTGAAAATTGTAAACATTCAATAATTTTATGCAATTGATAATGAAATTGTACATAGGGACCCAGGATTTATATTGCCAGAGGCTTTCCTCTGGCTTGACAGAGGAGGAGGGGGCTATTTGCAGGGAACAAATAAATACATTCCAATTATATAATATGCAAAAAGCCATGCCTTCGTGAATAACCTAGAATGTAACCAGAGAAATGTAGAAAATCATGTAATATGATACTCAACGGCGATACCTAGATGTGATATTAGGTGTAATTACACAAATTATACATAAATGACTGGTTCGATTGAAATAAAAATAGTATATTTAACACCTATGAAAGTACGGGTGTTTGAGTGTAAGGTCTACTGTATTGTATTTCCGGATTATTTATGAACTAGTACTTTTGTCTCGAGGTCCAAATTGTATTTCTTATTCCCCTTGCCCCAAAACAGTGTCAACTTTAATTCTCGATAAAAGGGACGAAAGAGTTAGTTTCGGAAGAGAGAGAAGATTTCAAAAAGAGAAGTGAAAGTCAGCTTTCATCCCAGTTGAAAGTACTTTTGTTCCGCATTTCTTAAAATTCAAAGTTAGCTCTTTCAGGGCAGATTTTGCAAAAATAAAATACATAATTGTATTATACGTCTCATAACGTTTGATTTCAGCAGTTACTTTATAACTTTTTTTACTATTGTGTACATTTAAACGTAAGTCCAGACGAATTCCTCTGAAAAAGTTGGACCGTAAGAAAGATAATTATATATGGTGTGAGATACACGCGCATCGACATTTCATCATCACAAATAACGTCTAATTTTGAAAGTTATAATATATTTTATAGATTCAGTGAGCAAAACTTTTTGCAATAAATAAAATTAAAAAAATAATTGTTTTTGAAAAAGTTCGAAATGAAGGATGGCTAAGGCATGCACACAAGCATCATGCACATGATAATAAAAGATTAATTTTGAAGTCAATAATATCTCAAATTGAAATAAATAGAACAATAGCAAAACATTTGGTTTGAGCAAAATTTTCTTTAATGAGCATAGCGAAGTTAAACAAGAATAAAAATTCAACTTTTATAGTATGATTTAATCTTAAAGAGCGAGAGTTCAATGTTTAGTTTTATCTAAAAATTGTTTATCGCAGTAAAATCTTAGAAATTGTTGTGTTATAATCTTTAATAATTTCTAATCAATTTTAAAAAATTACGAATTTATAGGCGTTTGTAATATAGGTTATCGTCAATTACATTTAATCCAACAGTCAATCCAATCGATTACACAAACTCATGTTATTTATTTGCAGCATGTTCGGAAACTTGTCGACAGATAGAAAGCCACCTGACAGAAGGACACCAGCGTCAAGTCCAGCTAGTGTCTCGGCAATGCGAAGTACACCAACGCAACAAAATCAGTCGCAAAATTCACAAACCTCTCTGATTGGCCCCCAACCGCTCAGTCTACAGGAATTGACGGTCCGGACTATCACAATGACACGTGAACCTCCAGACTCGCACCACGGTTTCGGCATATGTGTCAAAGGAGGCAAAGATGCCGGTAATAATTTATTCCTAATTATTATTATTACCATTGATTTTCGTTAGTTTGCGTTTCTCCAAACTAACATTTTCACCTTCTCACTTTATATTTTAATGAATATTCACAGACAAAAAAAGTTTAATATAAAGTTTTGCACAAACAAATGATCAAATATTACATCAATCAGTTTTAATTTTATTATAGTTTATAACTGCATTTTAAAATGTATGATTATTATTATTATTATTATTATTATTATTATTATTATTATTATTATTTGTTATTGTTATTATTATCATTATTACTGTTATTTTTATTATTATTATTAACTGGCCTATCGTGTAAGTGCCTTTTTTGTCTGTTTCGCTGAACCAGAAGTGCAGTCAGGTAACCAGAGTTGCACCCAATTAACTGAATGCATAAATATATAGTTATTGAACAAAAAGGAAACATCTTGAAACACTCAAATACTTTTTTTTCACGTCTTTTGTTAGTAATTAATGCCACTACAGTTTTATTATTTAGACCTAACACTAAAGCAACGTCCAAATTGAAATCGTGCATCTTCCTGTTGTCTTGCAACTAATTGCAAACAATTTGGACGTCGTAAGACAACTTGAATTGACGATACTCTCTAGACTTACGATGTGCCTAAGAAGGCTTTGACGGGACAAACATAAAAACCAAATTTAAATTTGTATTGCCTATATATTGCATGGAAAACTAGTGCATAGCAAATTAGTCATTTATGTATAAAAATCGCTAATATAATATATATAAACGAATACATTTATATGCATGATTTTTTTATATACAAGTATATATGTAGCGATGTTAAGAATGTGAGTTGTGAGCCACGATCATTTCAATATTCGAGAAAACAATAATATCAGTAAGTTGTTTTGACGTAAGTTGAGATCGTGGCACAAGAATTTTTGTGCGAAATACAGTCGGCAGCTTGCGGCCTGATAAAAAGTATGTGACGTGTTCTCAGGAGTCGGAGTTTATATTTCAAGGGTAGAAGAAGGTTCTGTGGCCGAACGAGCTGGATTGCGGCCAGGTGACACCATTCTCGAAGTCAATGGAACACCTTTTCGAGCCGTCACACACGAGGATGCTCTCAAAGTAAGAACAAATTAAACACATTCACTTACACATGATACACAAAATTTTAGATTGTTCAATACCGCGACAAAGAAAAAGACAAGAACTTGTCAGCCGCTTTTTGATGCACTTTATTGTGTAAAGCAAGAGATCAGCAAGTGGATCGATGTGACACGAGTGGCATCAAATGACTAATAACCGACAGCCACAATGTGCCGTTTGCCATTTTTTTGTATTATCCACTTTTATATTTTTAAAATTTCATTTTGTTCTGCAAAATTTGAGCATCCTTTTGATATATACGTGTATATAAGTCAATTTACGTTTGTGAAAAGTGAGCACGGCTGAATGGGAGTATATTAAAATGCAAGGAAAAGTTTATGATTTGAGTTGAGAAAGGGGACAGGAGATTGTCGTCATAAAGAGGCGCAAATGGGAGCTCGTTATTTCGTAATGGTTCGGCCAACAAACAAGCTAGAGGGTGGAAAACAGGTGCACGCGGCAAATGTTTCTGTTGCTTAAAGCATTCTCAGTGGCGCCAGTCGTCCCGGCGCCGCTAGATTTTGTCATTCCTATTCTGATATAGCTATAACATCTCAAAGCAAATCGTAATAATAAACAACAAGATCTTGTTCATTTTCACATTAACAACTTGGTTGTTTTATTTTGATTGGCTTGTTCAAATGATAAATGACTCTGGAAAGTTAATGACCAGCATCAGCTATCGATTGCGATTATCGCGTGAATGCGTGACATCAGGATATAACAGTTTAGAAATAGAGGAAACAAGTTCGCGTGCGCCTGATGAAAATATGATATATCGATATTAAAAAACCTTAGGTCTTTTTGGATTACAACAATTGAAAATCGATTTCGAGGAGCCCGGTGTAAATCTGACAAAGTTTCGGTTGTTATTAAGAAAAAAAAAACTTGAACCAAGAGAATGTAAGTGGACGCCGGTTCTTGGTAATATCGATCTGTCGGAGTAGTATACGCCGACGTCACATCCTGCTTATCCTTGACCCAGCTATCCTCTATAACGTCGTCCTGTCGTCTCCTCGGCAAATGCATTAGGCGATATGAAATAATTGTCACAATAGCTTTATCAATCAAGTGTGAATGATATTTGCTGCCATTGCTGAAAAAAAAAAAAAAAAAAAAAAAAAAAAATAAGAGGTCGAAAGGTAAAAAACTTGGAAGTTACGGAGTCTAAGGCATTATGATTAGATGAGAGCATCTAATGTTTGCTGAATTGGCAGACAGCCAGTTGAACTGGAAGTATTGATGAGTAGTTTGATCGAAAATGATAGTTGGAATTGAGAAGTAGGCAATGATGCCAAGAAGACTGGAGGGAAAAAAAGTACATAGATAGTAGTGGTTTGAAAAGAAGGATGAATTGAAATGATTTCAGATGCTGAAATCGTGTCGGACGCTAAGTATGACGGTACGCGGTCCTGCGTTAGACCCGAGGTGTCGAGGCAGTCATCCGACGTGGGTGTCATCAGGTGGAGGGGGTAGACAGCAGTCGTGCAGTTGGATGGATCGGCAAGGTCGACCGGTTTCGCCCCCTCGAGATTCGAGATTTGGTCCTAGGACTAGAAAGGTTGAACTTTGCATAGAACCTGGCCAGTCCTTGGGCCTTATGATCAGAGGGGGGCTAGAGTACGGTCTTGGAATCTACGTCACTGGGGTGGACAAAGACAGTGTCGCTGATCGAGCGGGACTCATGGTAGGAGATCAGATAATCGAAGTAAACGGGCAGAGCTTTGAGGAGGCGACACACGATGAAGCCGTTCAGATTTTGAAAACGAACAAAAGAATGAGCCTCATCATTCGGGATGTGGGCAAGGTGCCGCATTCGTGCACGACCAGTCAACCGATCGTTTTACCCGGTGGCGCTTCTGCAGCTTCTAGATATTCTGAACACGATACACTTCTTGAAAGTCCAGCCAATCATCATCATAGGCCACCCAGTCCATCCTCGTAAGTGTTTCTTATTCACCCTTGTAATTCAACAATTATAACTTATAAACAAACTTATAAGCAAACTTGGAAACTGTCCCATTAAATATCATGACAAAATTATTTAAATGTTATTTTAAATTATGTTCAACAAATAATTTAGACACATTTTTATGTTTAAATTTCACAGTGGTAGATTCAAGGTTTTTTTTTTAATTTTAACGATAAATTTAAACATTTTTTTTAATAGTGTGCAGAATATTTCAAGCTGGGCGTTTTTCAAGCTCACCATAATTATTAAAAGAAATAAGTGTCTCACTGTTGATCACTCTGACCTAACAATAATCTGATGACTCGTACGAAAAGAGTGTTGTTTCAAATTTTCAATGTTATTTTAAATAGGAATTTTTGAATAATTATTTTTGTCAGGACCATCGAATCATAACAATCATCAACAGCTTGATTATGGTTTTAGAAGCGTTGCCTGTTCAGCAGATTGGAGGCACAGGGGAATCCATTCAGTATCCGCGGCCACCATGGCCATGGTCGAAGAAAAAGCTCGTGTCGTATTAGCAAGAAGCGAGAGGGCAGCATTGTCTCAGCTACTAGCCGATTACAGAACCAGAAGGATAAGTGTCGAAGACTTAGTAACTAGGTTAGCCGACTTGCTCAACACCCATGAAAAACTCACACTACTTACCGAACTGCGTGAGCTCGTTGACAGTAAGGATCGTGCAGCGTTTGATGAACTGGTTTACCGCCCTCGAATATCAACCACAAGAGTATGAATTAAATGTTATATATATAATTATATATATTTATATTTATTATTATTGTTATTATTATTTGTTTTTATTATTATATACATCTACTATGGTATTCAATACAATCACCTTCAAATCATCCATAATTATCATCCATTCATTATCTGAAGTATGATGATCATATGAGCGTTCCAACCCTTATTTCGGATTTTTTTTTGTAAAATTCATCTCTGAAAAAAACCCGTGTCGTCCTTTTTCTTCCATTTCAGACTAAAGAATGCAAGCAAATGGATCTAATCGTCACACCGTCGATCCATCAATATTCGGTAAGACTTCACAGCTCAGACTAAAATCGTCCCGATTGTATTTTGTCACTTTTCTCTCTCTGTCCTTTTCTCGTTATTCTTTAGTCTTTTTCAATTTAGCATAGATACCCCCGCGTCGGTTTCACGTTTTCTTCACACCTCAAACTCTTGTCTTAACACCAACAGACAATCACGTATTGTGTCACTTTTCGTGGGACGCTTTTTTTATTTGTGCTCATCCTTTAGTCCGATCGACGTTTCTATTCATCGAAAGTGCACGTTTTAAGAAAGCTTGTTTGAGTGTTTTAAATATATCTGGACAAATTATAGAATCAATTTTTCTTTTTTATTTTTTCAAAATTACGTTATGTAATTTGAATTTGTTTGTTCTTTCCTTTTTTTTTGCAACGAGACTATAATTTTACAAAATGACGCTTTATATACTCTTATTAAATATTTATTACGTAAAATCGATTACCCATTCTACTTTGTCTTGATGGCTCTAGGCGTTACGTTTGAATAATTGAATCAGCAGAAACAAAATCACTTATCAAAGTTTAGAAAGATGAACAAAAGGATTTCAAATTTGTTAATAATAAAAAATAATTATTTGCTGATATGTTGACATTTGAATAAATAAAAATGGTGCAATGCAAAAGCATTTCTCTTTCTATAGAATCATCATTTGTGATGCCAGCATCGTGAAATAAGGTGGTTCCTAATATCCGTTTCGTTCAATGGAAATATCCTCGGAAATATCATATGACGCTCATAGGATGATCACGTGATATACATCATATCATCTTCATCAATTATTCATCATGCCCTCTCTGAAAATCGAAATTATATATGTACATATATCCATATGCAAAAAGTTTTCGTACATTTGCAAACAAAAGTTTCTGATAATCTTTTCATCTGCATTATTTTCTCTCAAATGATAATAAAAAATGTGAAAAAATAATTTCGAAATTCATTAGATTCATTAGATCAAATTGATATTAAAGATCAAAAAAGAGCTCGTCATCAGTTGGAGAGGTTTTTCAAAAGCTTCAATCAAGCCCTAAAAATTGTTTTCTTTTAAATTGTCAGTTAACCACGATGAAATAAACAACGAAAAACACTTGATAAAAAAGACATGTTCAAAAATATACGAATTATGTCAAAAAAATGCATGTATACTATATCCCACTTGTCAAGCATAAAATTTTTAGTATATATTATACTTTATTATTCATTAATGCATATTCTTGTTTTATTTATGTCCTTTTGTTTAACAAAAATAGTTTTCTTGCAAATCATTTCAATTTTAATTTAATTTGAAACAGACAGTTGATCTGTTGAAATTCTTTTAAAAACTTGTCTTTATATAGAAATGTAAATAAAAACTGAATAGATACCAATAAAATAACAATGAAATGGAAATATGTATTAAAACCAATAAGAAATATGTATTTTCAGTTTAATACTATCAAATTTTAATAACAATTTATTAAAGTTTGGACAAAAAACGATGAAGATATGCTTATAGATTCGGATGGAAATCCTTCTATTCAAATATAACGGACTTTTTTAACAGAGATTTACTTATTTTGTTAAGAAACTTGTTTGTTCTATTGCGCAAAATGAATTTAAATCACTCGTTCAAATTTAGAATTGTATTTAAACGAAAAAGGCAATAGCATGATGATTATGGAAGTTATGAGTAGTTTAGATTTTAGAGCGAAACATGAATTCTGCTTTTTAATAGTTTTGACTGATTAGCAATCAATGTTTAAGTATTGCTTCAGTTTTACTTTTGTTAACTTATTTCAGGACATAATTATTATTTTCACGGCGTAAAAAAGTAATTACGTTGATTTTGTTGTAAAGATGTTTAAGTGCACACATTACAACGTCACTCGTCTCGCAAAATCTAAAATGCAAATATTACTTTCAAATTAAAAAATAAATTCTTCAAGTATTCAAAATCCATAAATGCAATTCCAAAAACTAAATTACATGATTTCATTTATAGGGACAGTACGGGTCGGTGTGAACATTTGGGTCATTATGACACATATTTGTTTCAAAAATAACAAAAAACACATATATAGAATTTCATTTTTTTAACAATCATTTGAACAAAAGTTTAGGTCAAAAAAAGCATTATATGTTTTTTTTATTAACGTTTGTGTACACCCATGAATAATATTTAAGTTTTAGAAAATTGAAACTTAAATTTTAAAGTAAAAGGCCAAATTTTCTTTCAATTTCCAACCTATATTTTAGAAATACCTTCTATATTTTATAATCACAATTAAAAATAATAATTTTTTACTATAAAATAATGTTTTTATTTAAGAATCACATTGCTAGATTTTTTAATTTTTATAGAGTAATAATAACAATTCAACATAATTCTTCGAATAAAGTTAATATGAAAAATAGTTATTGCTACATAAATTTCACAAAAAAAAGAAAACATTAAAAAATTCAATTACATAAAAATACACACACTTTAATTGTTTAATTTTGTGTCATAACGACCTGCCCTGCCTCTATCCTTATTCTTGTCTTGGAATTGCAATTTTTCATCTGTCGCTTGTTTGCCTGGCATGATGTATATTTGCGAGCTTACTGCAATACTCATGCTTTCTCGTAGAGAGGTTGTTCCCGTCCAGGACGGTTGATGGACGTCGAAGGAGATCCCCTCGGAGTCATAGGACCGCTTTTGCTGCCAAAAGAAAGTCACGAGTATAGATCGCCGAGCGAGGACAGCGGATTTGGTTCTGATATGCTACCCAAAATCATCAGGCACGTTTCAAATCATTCACATTTCTCTTTTCATTTTTCCTCTTCTATGCAACTTTTTCATACTTAATCATCAGTATTGTTCGCCCAAAAAAAGATTTGTTCTTTTCACATAAACATCAAAGTAAATAATTTAGTATATAACAGGAAAATTTGAAATACAAATAACAAAACGAATCAGTTTCTATTAGAACTTATACTGAACTTGGATTTGATTCTTTTTCCTTGAATGCATACAAGGTGACATGAATATTTGTTTCTTTTACAAAAATAATAATATTTAAAGGTGGAGTGGTTATTAAAAGTGTTTGAAAAAAGTGTCAGAAAAATATATTGTGATGGATGAGTGGTGTTGAACAAAGTTTGGGCAATTTCAGAGGGAGCTACAGGAGAGGTCAACAGCAGGTTGCAACCTCCGATCTTACCCTTTCTAATGATGACGAGTGTGACAATCAGGTATTATTCTATCTGCGCCATATGTAAATAATCTTGATTGAATCATGTTGTTGGATTATTTATTGTGCTAATTAAATTAAATTAATCATTCTTATTACATTTTACAACATTATCCAATCAAATTGGCATCCATTAATGCGCGCATTCATCTTTCATTAAAACAACGTCATTCCACGTTTATCAAGCTCAATATTTTGTGCTACAGTTTTCTCTAAATGTGTTTATTTTAATAAATTAATGGGTTAAACTGGGTATCAAATCAATATATAAATAGATGAACATTCTGATCAACTTTCAGGATTACGATGAAACTAACGTGAACGAGCGAGGACGCAGACACAGTTCTCCCGGTGGTCACAATAATAACCGAGATTACGCACACCACCACATTTACTCGGACAATTTGGTAAGTCAATTCAGTGTTTGTTCAGTCAATGTCGTTTCATTTTCCAAGTTGAACTCAATGTGTAGCGATTAAGCCGTATCGTCGTCTTGTTTTTCTCTTTCTCTCTCCAATTCCTAACAATGTCAAATCGGTGAAAAGATGTTTCATTTTATCTTCACCGACTTACATTATCAATTTAGTCCAAAATTAAAGATTGTTCAAGTTGGAAGTTGTTCAACGCGAATTTTTTTAGTCGAACTAGGTATCTTTGTTGATCTAAATAGCAATGTTCTTATAATATAATTATATGTTATGGGCAGTGTTGAAAAAATTAGCAATTATCGACATTGTCCACCACTGTTTTGCAATGTCGATATTGCTTCAAATTGTTTGAGCAATATGTAACAATTCAGAAAATAAAGAAATGCAAAAAATCACACCTTTTGGATTAGAAAAATGTGACTAAAAAAATAGATTAGACAAGTTTGTTCATTGGAAAAACTCAATTTTCATCTAAATAAAAAGTAAAACAGAAAAACTGGATCAAATTAAAGAAATTCTTAAGTGAAATTACTTAAAAAATCGTTATTTTCCAATGAAAATTGATGATTATATGCTAATTATTTTTAATGTGTATATGGTGAAACGTATGGTTAAAAATCGTGATACATTGTATGCAAGATTGTCAAAAAACGATTTTAATTTCAATATTTTCAATATTTGTTTGTTGATAAAACTGTCCAAATGAATCAAAAATCAATTTTGCAAATATGTTCACTATGAAAATGTGCGAAGTTTGAACAGAAAACAACGAAATCAATTAAGTGCAGGGCTATCTTGAAATTGAACCCGCGGTTTCTAAAAGAAGGCTTGCGCTCGAAAGGTTTTTTTTTCAAATTGAAAATAAATAGATATGTCAAGCAAATGACAGAACAAATCTGTGGCTTTACCTACTTCTTTAATACAAACTCAAAGAAGTGTTTCTATGGGGATCAAAAACATGTTTCAACATCATTCAGAATTCTAATTTTGTTTAAAAAATGTTTGAAGTTTTATTTTTCAATGTTTCCAACTGGCAGTTAATTTGTTTTTCCTCACAGCCACAGAAATGATAATAACACCTGAAATGATAATGATCAAGAAATCAAATCGAACAGAAAATACAAGATAAAAGATTCTTATTGTAATTTTTTATTTCGGGGTCCTCCGAATCAAATGTATTCTGATGCATTCTAACAATAACCCTTGCTTTGTTATGATCAATTTTTGTACAATTTAAATCAAATCACTTTTATTGTTTTATATTTGACATTTTAAAAAATGTGTTAGTTTTGTTTGTAAGCTTCATTTTTTTGTTATACACATGAAAAAAATTTACTGCCTAATATTGATATTATTTTAAGTGTTTATTGATTTATACCATGAGATTCTGATCAAATCTCAGAAAAAAAATCTCACATTCCTCGTTTCCGTTTGAGCAATGATTTACATTCATTGGTGGAAGAATAATTTGTCAAAATTGCCCAATTTCTGACATTGCCCGTATCATGTATTATATATATACACATATATATAAACCTATAGATTCCTGTTGTTTTTATAGTTTTCAAAGCCAGTATAGAAGAGATGAAACTGAAATGTATACTCTATTACATAACATAGTCAATTTGATTTCCATTGATTTGTAGTAATAAACTAACAAGTATGTAGTTACTAAATATTGTAACTGTAGAAAATGCTTTTGCCATTTCCGAGTTTCCTAATGGTAACGAAAAAAATGTGTATATAAATTCATTCTCTTACAAAGTAAAAAAAAGGAAGACAAAAGTAAATAGAAATGTTGAAACCAAAAGAATATTACGTCTTTTTTGAAATAAGTTTGTCGGAACAATGAAAATTTACGGTTATCTTGCGCTTTCCGTTTTAATTTCTCCTCTAATTTTCAATCAGTTTTTCATTTTAGATGTGAAACTTGAAATTAACAAATATTTTATACAAAAAAATCCAACAGGTTTACTGATCATTTTTTTTATTTTCATTTAAATGCGTTTTTTACAACGTTTAAATAACGTGTTTATTTTTTTATAATTTGATCCAACATAATAATCAGACTTCAATAACAACAAAATGTATATATACATGTATAAAATTGTAAAAAGTAATTTTACCACTTACACTATGATGTTATTGACAAGATTAAAAACGATACATGATGGAATAAAATTATTAAATGATATATTTTAAGAGAAGTAAAATAAATTAAGTACAAACAAAATGCTTAGAAAAGATTAAGAAAAGTATGTTGAAGTATGTGGTTATTGTTGTTGCATTAAAATAACAAAGGAAAAAGCGAAGATGAATACGTTAAACTGATGCGCAACTTTGTGGAAAGAAAATGAGTAAATTGATTGAGCTAGAGATGTATGATGGGGCTTGAGTTTGTCTCGTCAAAGCTTGTCCTGGAGCGCTTGTCGAAGTTCTTCGGTGGCCTTGGCCACATCTTGGGCCTGCCTCGCAGCGTCCGGTCGTATGATGTGTTGTACGCTTGAATTCGAACGTCTCACTGAATTTCCGCTGCCAAATTTTGGTCGTGGAATCCGCACTCTTTGAACATCACTTAACCAGGACTCCATTTTATTTTTTCTGAAACAAATAAACGATTACAAGTAGTCTCGTGTAGCAAGAATAAAATGATTACACGATTATAAACGTATGTCTTGCTGTTTTAGTAAGAATAGAGGTCAAACCACATATTCAAACAAATTCAATTAGCGTCAGCAAGTCTGCTAAATCGATGCGCCGTTTTTGCCTCGAAAAAAATCCACCTCCCGAAAATTGTTACATTTTTAATAATTCATTTTATGTTTTGTTTTTTTTTTGTTTTTTGTTTTTTGTTTTTTACTCTAATATTCTGGTTTTAAAGGCTCGCATTTTTGACACTTGAATGACTAGTTATTAGTCATTAATTAAATGACGTAAGCTATATATATGAGCTATCAATAATTTTTGGTATTATGTATAATATTGTTATACGTTCAGAAGAATTTTATTTTGTGGGCGAAAATGGATCAATCTCAACGGAGAAATTGGCATTCGTCAAAGAAACGCGAGTGTGTGGGATTTGAGATGGACAGTAGTATACCTATACCTATACCTATGTAGGCGAATGAGCCACTCAGCAAACTAACCGGTTGTTGTTTAAGTACACACGTACCTACACAGCGTTTTTTTTTTTTTTTGCCGCGTGACGTTCAAACGTCTCTTTATCTCAGGATATGTTTTTATTCGCCTGTATTGCACTCACGCTCGCTCACTCCTCATCAACAGACAACGTCTTTTAATGATTACGAATTTGTTACGAGAACCAGTCAAACAGAAAATAATCACATTTAAGTAGCTCTTAATTTGTTCGAATTTTTTATTTTTATTACTCATCATGTGGAAACAAAAATATTCTGCATAATAATTGTTATTATCATCTAATTTGAGAGAGATTATCGCAGTAAATTTTTAGAGGCTCACTTTAATAAGCAAATTATATAAATCATTTATAAAATAATAATAATAATTGAAGGCGAATGTAAAAATGTAAATAAAACTTTCTATGATAATATTTTGGTTCGTGAGTTGGATTGTTGCACTCTGGAAATAGCTGCTAAACATTTTCAGTAAAAAAACTCAGAATACCTATACTTAATGATACGAGTTGATGGAAGTGAAATGATTAAATGGCTATCACTTTTTTCTGCGAATTTTTTTTTTGTGTCACATTTGAGCTATTATGCCATCATGCAGCATATTAATAAATAATTTGTCTTAGCAACTTTCTTCGTGCTAATTTGACTTATTATTACGAAATTTGTGGCTTCTGGCAATAACCGCACAAGTGCATTTTATGTTTTTGAGTTACAACGGTTTCAAGTTTTTGACATTTTCCTATTTCATTTGCTATTTGATATTACTTGTTATTGTTATTTGGTGAACTTAGATGTTTTATATTCTTCTATATAATTGAAATATTTATTTTTATCAGATTTTTTATTTCAATTTTAAATAAAATTTCGAAATCCTGGTTTTTACCATCAGACGTCATAAAATCAATAATTTTGTTATTTATTATGATTTATAAATTATGAGTTTGTTCACATATTGTGAACCAAACATGATAAAATTGAATAATGAGAGAGAATTATTATATAATGTGTCTTGTTCGCAGAATGATTATTGTTATTTTTGTTTTTCAAGAGAAAGTAATACAAAGATGTAACTTGTATATATTTTCTTGTCATGAGTATAAATTTTTTGCTGAAAGAGAAAAGAATGCAGAAAAGAATGATTTGTGAAATTTGAAAATAAAAAAAACGAAATGAGAACGAAAAAGGTAATTACAACAACAGCAGCACCCCAGGCCAAGGCGGGAAAATTCCCACGATATAACCCCAAGAGCGTATCTAAACTTTCTACTATATACTAGATAGGATAGATTTCTCACGAACAAAAGATCCAAGAGGACGATCGAGTTTGGTAGACGGAAAGCATTAAGAAAGGAAGAACGGTTGGAAAAGTATATAATGATTTGCTTACTATTTGAGGGCGCTTGTAAAATCGAGGTCGAAGTAGAAATTTTCGGGGTCAAGCCGAGTTGTGTGTTTGTTTTGCGGAGAGGCAGGCGCACGATTGTTGGCACCGCTCGACTGATTCAAGCCCGCAGAAACACAGACCGAGAGCTAGAGAGCCAAGTAACGAGGGGGGAGGTCGTGATGATGGTGGGGAACGCGCGGCGAATGTATAAAAAAAGGCTCGCGTTATTCCAGCCGTCTTCTCCCAACTGTCAAATTGTTATTATTTTAAGAACAATATCGCTCGCGCTGAAAAATGACATTTGTTTGCTGAAAAAGAAATACAAAAATGGAAAAGATGCATTGAACGCAGATGTATTAAATTCGGAGACAATTGTTGAAAAACTGTGTGTGTGTGTGTGTGTGTGTGTGTGTGTGTGTGTGTGTGTGTGTGTGTGTGTATGCGCGAGATGATAAGAAGAAGAAGAAATCGAAAACTATAGTATAGGTAGATGATGAGGTATACCTATTTGTGGATAACTGTATTAGCGGGCGCGTGGTCGCGGGGCTAACGGCACATGAGGTCAGGTCAGACAGCCGTTAGTGCCGTGACATGCGAGAGAGAGAAGAATGGTCGTTCTCGCTTGGGCAAGTTGAGCCAAACTGTGGATATGAGATATGTGTTGTAATAATTGCAAACAGGAGAACGACGGAGGTTGCGATGGTAGCGACGCCGAGATGATCGGTAACGGGAGGAGAGGAGATCGCGATCGCGATACGGAGGATGATGAAGACGATGCCGAGAGAGAAGACGATGCCGGCGAGGAGGGTGCAAGCGGGGGAGGTTTCGGTGCTTGGCGCAACCACCTTCTTGGTGGCATTACGCAGCGCGTCAAATCCTGGTACTGGGGATCCACTCCCCTTGTAAGTCTCACAATTTTTCAACACCCATCAATTTATTCATTCTTATAGATTCGCGCTCAAAATTTATCCGTCTCTCAACCGCGCCGCCTCACACCTATATTATATATTTGTCAATACTATCTTTTATCATTACTCTATTATTAATTCTATTATTTTGTTGACTATTATCATTGTTGTTATTATTATTAATAACCGCCGCACACTTTTCTCTCTATATACCCAATAACTCCTCTTCATTCCGATACGATCGCGCGCACGTCCACCAAAGCACCAAACAACACCATATCAATCAAATTAATTAACCAGATCAATAATTTTTCTTGTTTTTTGGATCAATGATGTTTTCCGTCTAATAATCGACCACTCGTTACATTATTGTGATTATTATTTTGTTCTTAATATATCTTTTATTATTATAAACATTTTTTTCATTTCAACTTTTGTTTGTTTGAGTCAAAATTATTATTCATTGTGTTGTATTCACTTTTAATTCAAAATCATATACGATTTAACCGTATCTGATCGTAAATGCTTCCATCAGTGATCCAAAAACGAAACGAATGAAATATTGAAAAATTATTTTTTTAACCAAAAAACCGTCGTTGTGTGTAAAAATATGATAATCACAGAATATAATGAAAAGTGTCCACAGTGGCTAAATTTAGCATGAATTGGTGTAGATAAAATTTATAATATACTCGTTGTCGAATAGCAGCTAGAGTTTAGAGATATATAGAAGGTAGCGGTGTGTCTATGAGGTGTATATGTTTTCTTAGATGTAATCTTGAATACTGCACAGTCGCTCTCCTTTTTTGTATATATATAACTACTATATCTATTCCTAAATATGGTGGTTTACATAGTTATCCTCGAGCACGATATATCAATTAGATGATTGTCTTGGCATGTACATCTATCAAAATTGCATCCATTTATCGTGTCAAAGTGTTCCAACATTTATCAATCAAGTTATAATTATTTAGTCTCATCACGTAATAAAAGAGTTGGTTTGCACTTTCATCCGTCGTTTCTCCGCGCGTTCCAAAATCAAAATAAACGAGAGACAAACTCGCGTAATTAAGTCGCCGACTTTCATCAAGTTCGTTGACCGAGACCTCTGATATTTTGTGATACGCAAGAGCTCCTGGTTTCTCGTGCAAATTACACGCGAATCCTCCTTAACGAAGAAAGAGGCCTATTAATT
This sequence comes from Trissolcus brochymenae, assembly GCA_030523145.1. Classification (NCBI taxonomy): domain Eukaryota; kingdom Metazoa; phylum Arthropoda; class Insecta; order Hymenoptera; family Scelionidae; genus Trissolcus; species Trissolcus brochymenae. The sequence goes on from JAQQRF010000582.1 coordinate 37,248, forward strand.
CATAAACTTAATTCTCTTGGATCATGTGTTTATATTATTATGCATATAAAACTACCTTGAATTAATAAATCAAAATTTTTTGCTTTTATATAATTAGAATGTCTAATATATAGACACTTATTTTGTTTGCCGCCATTGCTTCTTCAATTAATATGTACAATATAAGTGAATTTGATTTTAACAACTCGGCGTTAAATTAAATACTTATGATTTTTCTCCCTCGCATTATTTATTATTCATTTTTGTTTCTGCACCAAGCTTTAGTTTATATTTTTATTGAAAAAAATTGCATGCAATTTGCGATATGTTTACATGTAAGTATCAAAATTTTAAGTTTTACAAGCAACAAAAAAACTGCACAACATTGTGTCATACACGCCCAGCATGATTGAAACTCGATTCAGAAAAAAAAAAAATATATATATATATATATCAATGTAATGTATTCGCATATATTTATGCAAAATACTTTGTTCAATACAAAAATAATGAGAGCACAATAAGAAAGAAAGAAATATAAATGTTTATCTCTTCAAATATGAGTTGATGTATTGGTTACGCAGGAGGCCCAATTGCTAGACGATGGCGGTTGTTCCGGGAGCGGCAGTAACGCTTCCGGTGGTCTGTCGCGGCGCCATCATAACGCTCAACGATTGGGCAGGAACGATCAAATTGCCGATAGAAGAGAAGAGGACGCAGCGCTGGTGGTCCCGGATCATCAGGGCAACCTCCGAATCACCGTTAAAAAGACCAAATCAATATTGGGCATAGCCATAGAAGGCGGCGCTAACACCAAGCATCCACTGCCCAGAATCATCAACATTCACGTAAGAACTGTTTTTTTTTTTTTTTTTTTTTTTTTTTCAAAATTGAGACTCTATCAAGTTATACTTATATCAGTACTATCAAATGAAAGTGAAACTTTTATCACCAGTAAAGATACTTGCGCACAAACAAATAATTTTTCCTTCTACATATAAAGGAGATTTAAGCGAAATCGACACGATTTAATCAAGCAACAATATTTCAACTATATTACAACATTGAAAAGATCTTTTTTAATAATATATACGATACAATATGTTTTCAATAAATTAAGAAGTATACAAAATATGTGAATTATTATGTATTTTTCATTTTTTTTAATTTTAATAATCTCAACAATATTGTACTCAGTCATTCTAGACCGTTTGAAGCATCCTATATGCAATCTTTTTGTATTCAAAACGTTTCACACTTCATACGAATTTGAATTCTAATTATCATTTATACTGATTGTTTGCAGCAATTTGGAAAGTTTTTTTTCCAACATTTAAAAAGTCTGGATCATTTTTATTCATCATTCATCATGATTCATCATTCATAATGCTGTGTTGAAAGTTATTAGATTATAAATTTAATCTAATATACATTTATGAATAGTAATGATGAAACACGCTCCTTTAGATAATAAGCGATTTGATTGAAATTGTTCATATAAATTGAATCAGAAACTATTTTTTTTCATTTTGAAACACTTTTTATCAGTCGTTTTTTAGTTTACAATTTTTGGACCAAAATGAACTATGAGTCACTATTTTTGAACTGATTGAGCTCGTTTCAGTGATTATGATTTAGAAACGTACATCGAAGCCGGTTATGTTTTCCCCAGGAAATATGGGCACAAGTACTAATATCCGAGCTACAAACAAATAACGATACAAAAACTTTTCATAGGCATTTTAATGAAATCTTTTATACGTCCCAATCCAATATCCATATTTGTATCTATGGTTGCGCAAATTGCAAGGAGAAACATATTTAAAATGTTCATATAAACATATTCACTTTCAGTAGAAAAAAAAATAGCTAAGCGAAAAAGAAAAAGTCATCGATATAGACATACACTGAATATTTGACCGGAAAATTAAATCGTTTAGAAGCTTTGCAAAAAGTACGTTAAAGTAAATAAGTAAAAATAATAAGAAATGTGCTAAGATTTTTTATTTTGTTCGTTAAAATATTTTGTACTTCCTAGTTTTATGTTTTTACTGTTGAATTTAGTATCGAATTTAAACAAAAAAATGTAATAAATTTTCTATTATAAATTTGAAATTTTTACCATAATATGCATAAATGACGCTATTCTATTTCCGTGCAAGTGATGAATTTTCATTTGCGCAAGTGATGGATTTTCAATTTTTATTTTAAGGTGATGTGTAAGGTCTGCTGCCACGGAATTAGGGACTTTGTTTATAAAAATTAGAATAATTGTTTCATTCAATAGTAATGGGAGAATTCGTAGCACACTACAAGATTTTCGGTTCAAAAATGAAAACAAACAATGATTTCTACGATTAACCTCCATATCGAAAACTAGAAATCATTATTTGTCAATGTTTTATGATAA
>JAQQRF010000583.1:0-38102 GCA_030523145.1 Trissolcus brochymenae
AAAAAAAAAAAAAAAAAAAAAAAAAAAAAAAAAAAAAAAAAAAAAAAAAAAAAAAAAAAAAAAAAAAAAAAAAAAAAAAAAAAAAAAAAAACATTTTTGCAAAAATTTCACATGAGTAGAATTGGAATAAAATTGGCCGAGGTAATTTCGTTATCCTCTTAAGGAATACTTAAAAGTGCGAAAATGAAAGACCGTTTAATAACATTAACCCGACTCGTTTTGCTTTGCAATTTGCGAGATAAATCCTGTACTTAAAATTGCTTCGGTGGTGAGATTTAAAATTTCCAGTCGGCCTCGTTGGGATTGGAGTTGAAACAAGATTGATATGAATAAGGAGGGGATGTCTTTGGCGTTACCAGCTTAGGCACGTAAAAGCCATAAGAAACGATTTTTGCAACTGTTGATGTTGATTTAACATCGCAGAACTGTTTATTTTTTTATTCTCTGTGAATATTTTTTTTATTTAAATTTAAAGTAAATCAAATCTTTTGCTGTATAAAAAAAAACATTTGAAAGGACAGTCTTAACATTTATTTAACTTTGGCAATGATAAAATTGAAGATGCTCGAGCTAAAACTTAGGTCTTGAAACTTTATTTCATACTCACAAGGATGAGTTTTTACCTGAATTGTTAATTTACACGGAACATAAAAGATTGTCTCATGTGTTTCTGAGTTTTTTATGCATCAAACATATTCGAATCATATATATTGCATCTTAAATCATGAAAAGACAATGATGCGACTGCCAATGTACTGGAAAGTAGAACTTTTTGTCTAAATATGACAAAATATGTAATTATTTACACAGTGTTATAAATATTATTTTAAAAACACTTATAATATACTGTTTATAAACTTTTATATAATGATTGTCAATGTGGAAATTGTTACTACGAATTCAAATAACATTTTAATGGTTTAATGATTTTAACGGTTGTGATTTTTGAACTGGATATGTTATTTCTTTCAAAAATACTGTTTTCTCATATGAATATTTTATGGCATATAAACTGTACGATGTTAAAAAGTTTTCTTGATCTACTTTCAGAAGTAATAATCTCTTGATGATCTTTTCTCCCAAGTAGAAAAATTTTGACCATTTGGTATAAAGAAGCAGAGTGGCTGATATAGATAGTTCATTAGCTTCGTTAGATAGGTTTTAGTATAGGGTTTAGTCTAACTTCCGTGCTTACTACTCATGTAAAATGTTATTATGCGTCATGAAAAAAATGTTCATAATTATCAAATCAAATGAGAATATTTGTCAATACGAATATCTGCAGTCAATAGATGATTGAAGAAAAAAGTAACTTGTACATATTATACAAGTCAAGATGTTGAAAACTACTAATATAAATGACATAATTAGTAGCATTTAAACATTTCAGTTAAAAAATTTAGTAGTAATTTTGAACAAACCAAAATTTGATGTAATATAAGGATAAAAAAACAGCATCAAAATTGACTCATTTTAAACAGCACATTATAACCTAAAATCCAAAAATTTTACACGAATCATAGAAATCTTTATTATCAGTATATACAACATTTTTTACTCAATTTTGACCAAATTTTATTATGTGTATTGCAAATTTTTATATGAATTTTTAGTTTCTTTAAGGATCATAGTAAATTTTGATACTGTTTTTATATCAGTGTAACATTTCCAAAATAAAGCTCTGTGCATAGCATAAGTTGACAGATGGAAAACGTGAAAATTCAAAAAAAAATTTTTTTTAGCGTATTCAAGAAACTTCAGCTTTAATGAAATTTGCCAGTTTTTCATTCATTTTTCACGTGTTTTACAAATGTTGACGTCCTACTGTTTGATAACCGTAAAACTGCACTACTTTGTTTTCTAAGTGAAGTTTATGAATGTCTAATTTTTGAAGATGGATCTTCAAGCTATCATTTTCATACTGACTGACGTGATTTCTGATGAAAAGTTTCAGGGATAGGGCTATTTGAAAATCGCAGACATTCAGCTTGCATAATTTCAATCTTCCGGTCTGAAAAGCCGGACGATAAACAGTGATGAATAAACATGAAATCGATTTCACGTCAGGAATATAAAATTACAAAGTGGTAGGCAAATGTTTAATACGAAATAAACGCACATGGTGCACGCTCGCAATCGATTCGACCCTTTGAACAAGACTCAAGTGGGGCCTCGAGTTTTCGCTGACACATTCCATTCATACGTCCACTCGATCAGCCGTCGGCACACTTATGTGCCTGGTATCTCAATAACAGATTCACGTAATTGGATATAGTCCACCAGTGTCGTGCCATTTTCCTTTCTCTCGCCAGGCCATACTGTTCCTGCAACCAATTTCCAAGATAAGATTCCTTTATGCAGAGTCGATTTTACCTACTTCCCTCGGTGAAGGGTCAAATTTTGAACTCCATTGTCATTCTAAAAGATTATAGATTGCTATAATAATGATCAAGACGGAAGTAAATTATAATCAGTTAAAATAAAAACATTTTATGGTGACTACAAATAAAAAGAATCGGTTAGTTTTATAATTCGTTCTACATCCAATCCTTGATCAACTCGTTAGCTGCGCCACGTGTGTGCAGCCGGCTCGTATATTGTTGTCCGTTTGCTCTCCTTGACGACACTCGAAAACAAACCTTGTACTTAAGATGATGCATTAAAAAGGATTGAAGTGTAAACTTAATTGATCGACCGGAATTTTGATACAGTTTTGTTTACAAATGGTTACCAATGGATAGATATAACGAAAGTGTAACAGTTCGTTGGAAACAAATTTTTTAAGTCATGTTTTTGATAATAAATAATGAAAAATAGGATATTTTCACAAAGTTGTTTTGTGAAATTTTGTAGGTGTGTGAACGTAAAAAAAATTTAAATAAACTCTTCAGTACCAATAGATAAGATCACTCAAGACATTTCTCAGAATTCGAGGTAAATATAAATTGCTATTATCGTTACTCAGTATTGACAAATATAATTTTATCAAGGACAAAACAGAATATTTGAAACAAGTGAAGTGAATTTGGAGATCAATTAAGTTATGCATGGGCAATTACAGGCAGTGGCGCGGAACTAAACAGATAGCCTCTGATGACCCCTGAAACTGATTTTGACCCCATCTGATCCAGGAATCCAGGGAATAGATTCAACTTCCGACAAAATGTCTCGTTTCAGAATTTTGCTTAACCTTTGCCATCTAATAAACAGTTTGCGTCCGCAATTGCTGCGGCTGCCCGGGCATCGGCTGTTGCGCCCCGTGTCGACGATCGAAGATAATTTTTGGCATCGGTTCAAGTACGCTTCGAATTCAAGGCGCAAGCTGATCCCAAGTCAGTCGCGACAAAAAGAAAAATTGACGCTGTAATTCAGAGTCTCGAGTGTTTGTTTTAGCTTTGCATGCTGATGTCGGTATGTCGATCGCGCCGCTGTTTGTAAATCTCGCAGCTTCTTATGCCAACTCGAGGAAATCGAGCTTTACTCGTGATGCTCAGTTAATTAATCCGAGAGCCAGATGATAAATGACAAACTAACGCCAACTTCGTTGAAGCCCGAGCTCAACTACTGAGAACGCAGCTTCTGTTTCAAATTATTTTGTGACTTTTAAACGATAATTTTATTCTCGATCGCTTAACCTTCGCTCAAATAATGAATTTAAGATGACTCTCACGATGACCTTATCAAATTGTTATCGTCCTAATTGAATGAGTACTTCGATTTACAAGCGAATTGTTTAGTTCACATCGACACAGTTTCCTCCACTAAATAAAGTTACTGAAATCGATACGCATGACGAGAATACATTTTTACGAACAAAACTGCGTTTTATGACCTAGAACATTAAATTTGATAACCACATTAATCGTTGAACGACAAAAAAAAACTTACTGATTCGGTTGCATTCATCACAACATGTGGTGCAACTTATTCTCGTAATGCCATCTTGAGATTCATTAACGATTTGTATAAGTCAGAAAATGGTACTTTGAATCGCGGAAAAGCCATCAACCGGGTCTATTCACAAGTTAAATTCTATTTTGCAACAGAAATAGACGAAAATGGTCGATCGAACGCAAAGAAAACATTGTATTTAATCTGATTTTCGCCGCAGTCGCGGATTTATGTTTTGTCAGCGCATAAATTAAATTGCAACCAAGATGCACTGAATTGCTGTTTATATTTAAATGATGCCGCATTTGTAACGTTACGTCTAAGTAACTTCAGTATAATTTAAGTTGACGACTAAAGAGAACATAAATAAGAAAAAAAAAAATGAAAAACATTGAGATTTGAAAAATTAATGATTACGCTTATTTGTATCGTTGAAATTATCAATTAAATTGATCATTTAAAATTTTTATTTTTATTCGAAATCATTTTGATGATCTTTTCGTTATATTTACTATATGACTTTGTTGGATTTCTTAGGTTTGTAAAATAACGTTCTCGATCATTTGACTGATAATGGACCGCTTGTTTCTCGCACGTCCTCGTTATCGCGATTGAGCTATATTCAAGGCTAGTGAAGTTCTGTCATTAGCATAATACTGTCTTGATAATTACAATGATTGGATAATTAAATTCATCAGAAGATTCTTCGATCGTTTCTGATCATCCATTTAACCTCTTTTAACATGAAAATCACAATTGTGTCTTCATTCAAAATGTCTTTCTCTATTATGAAAAAACTGAAGATTTCCATTTAAAAAGTACGTTTGCTTAACAATTCAAATTAAATTGTTATCATCGCTAATTGTTCATTTGAAATTGTGAAACTTCAGTGTGTAACCTATACGAGAAAAATAAGTTTTTAAATGTCTAAATGTTTTATAAAAAAAACACTTCGACACTTTGCAAGCATCTTTTCTGTCAAAATGTTTTATTTGAAGATACTATATTTCTGTGTTTTGAACTAAATAAGTATCTTAAAACAAAAGACTTACTTTTGCAATATAGATAGTGTGAGGTGAAATTAGACAATTTAAAAGTAATTTAGTAATAAATTAATAAATCAATTTTGTCCAAAAAGGACAGATTTCCGTAAATAAAATTGTTTTTAATTGATATGAAAGTTTATACGTGCTATGAAATTTGATAATTCCTTCTGTAATAACCAACAGGGTTGTTTATGAACGAATGTGTCTTTATCACGCAACTTTTACATACGTCAACATCAGAAAACTGAATTTCAAATATCCACTTATGAATTTATTGAATTTCAATTAAAATTTACTCATGCTCAGTTATCGCTTTGTAAATAACGATTGATGCATTTGAAAATTTAGTTAGAAATACTTAACGTGATGTACAAAACTGCTATCACGGAGTTACGGACTTATAGTTAATAAAAACTGCAGTAATCATGGTATTTTAAAAAAACTGAGAAGAGCGCGATTCCGGAATAATGGGAGAATATTTAGCACAATTTGATACAATTTTTGGATAAAGAATGTAAACAAACAATGCGACCTACTGCTAACCTTCACCTTAAAAACTAGGTACCATTAATCTTTAATAATTTATAATAAAACTTCAAATTTATTTATAGCAATGACTAAAATAAGTGAGAAAATTGCGCTCTTCTCGTTAAATTAATTTGCGATTTGATTGTTGTTTCGTATTAAACAAATCTGTAATGTCGATAACTCTCGGTTTCACATTACCTTAATAAGTAAAAGGGCTTACAGTGAATATAAACAAAATGAATAACTTTTGAATTTTAGTTTCAGAATTTGCCAACGAGTTGGGAGGAGCAATGAAGGCGCATTCAGAAAATGTGCGCCGCCTGGTGGATGATTTTCGAAGCCGTTCAGCGGAGCCCCGGGGCGACGGAGGCAGCATGCGACGAGCCTGGGAAGCTCTTTTGCGTCAAGTTGAAGCCGATGCTGTGGCCCACCATGACCTCTCAGCGATCCTCCAGCAGCAACTCTCAAGACCCACTGTGGAGGCGAGCTTTTTGCGCAAAGTTCAGTCAAGAAAGGTCAGTATTAATCAATCTAGTATCTATATCAAATTAATACACGATGTGTACAACAGATGGAGACACGTTTTATTTTTACATAAAGATTTGTAGGTGGCGCCTGTGTAATAAATATACATTTAAATTTGTGCTAAAAAGGATGGCTGGACGGCTCTTTTACTTTCGAATACATGTTCGGATTTATAAAACAGGTGGCGCCACATATCACTGCAAACATGAAATCGTAGGTAACACTACACGTACTACACGTTTATTTGATTTCATGAAAGATTTGTGAATAAAAAGTGTGTATATATATAATAGATCGACATTAATATTTTTTATTTTGATAGAAACATGACAAATACAAAAGAAATATTTTCAGTTTCGATTTACGAGTGTAGTTTCTAAAATCATGAAAATGTTGCAATTTAAATGGAACAATCTGATCAGGATTAAGGTATTCGTGACTCTGAAGGTTTTGCACCAAACAAATGAAGACTGTTGAACGACGTAGATGGCGCTTTTTTGATAGAAACTTTTTGCTTCCCTAAAATTGGACTTTCGTTATTTGAGTCAGACAATTTCGTCGAGGCCATGAAAATTTTTTCTGCATTTTTTTTGTTGAAACTTCGTAATTTGAAGAAGCTCAGAAGCAACACATTGAAGGATTTAGTCCTCAAGATGAAAAACATGAGCATTTTAGATTCAATTTTGTTCATTGAAATTCTTTCATCGAACTTGCAAACTCAACTTGTTACCTTCGTCAGTAAACCAGTGAAGCATTTAATAAACAAACAGAATGCAACAAAATTGACTGATTATTTCAATTTATATTAAAAATTTTTCTTTAAACATTCACAACATTTTTCATTGATGGGAAGACAATTTTTTGTTTTTGAATTACAAAAATGTGTTCTTTTTTATCAAAGGAAGAAAAGTGTCACTTTCCAGCCGAGGCAGGAAAGATTGGATTAACGAAAAGGAGCGCCTAACTTGATTTTTTAAAATTAATTTTCAGGTTTTCACTAGCAGAGAAGCCTACGAACAAGTAGTCGCGAAATCTGAGGAGAAGTTACAAAGAGCCCGCTCAGATTACAAGCAAGCCTACGCGGCTCTATTAACGAGTCACAACCCCGAAGATACGGAATTAAAGCATGCATACCTGGAGGCTCACAACGCGTACGTGCTCCAGCTCAGAGCAACGAACGCCATTGCCGAGCAGTATCAGAATCATTGTTTGCCCGCGATGCTCTCCGAGATAGCTGAAGTTTACGAGGAACTTTGCACGCTGGCGTGCAAGTGCATCGCCGGCGTCTCCGAGGCCAACGGGGAGCGTGCCATGGAACAGGCCAGACGGTACCAAGACGCTGCTGCTGAGGCTCAGCAGGTGGTCAACGCGCAAAGGGACTTGCAGGTGAAAAGAAATATTTCAACATTTAAGACAATTTTGAGAAAATTAATTTAAGTAAGTATTAGGGATAGAAAAATTTGCGTTTTTCCTGAGGCAGCAAATTTCAAAGATAAATGTGACGAAAATAAAGTTTTCTCACTTTGGGAGAAAATTTCAGTTTTCTTAATAAGAAAATAGTTATTTTTTCAACAAGGGAGGCAGGCGAGAAAATTTGTCCGAGAGTTACATTTTGCTCGAGAACCAAATTTCTTGCCGACCTCCCATGTTTGAAACATAATTTTTCGTACCCCGTGGGTTAGAAGAGCCATTTCTCGGAATTCCCTAAGGAGAGAAATGGCACTTCTCGCCCGCTGGTACGAAAAAGATATTCATTTTCATTACAGCATGAAAGTGCTAATTTTCGCTCTACAAAAGGATATTCCTTTTTTTTATGTTTTGAATAGCAAATTTTTTGAGATTGTAATGTTGTTCATCGAAGTTATATCCATCATTTTCATTCATTTATTGATTTTTAATAAAAGATGATGAGAAATGAAAAACTGGCAGACCGTGTACAGGCCGCATGGCGACCTTGTTGCGGTTTGTTTATTTTTGAATCGCTTGGAAAGCATCTCGCGACTTGTCGCAGTGATTTACAATTTGCAATTTGTATCGTTTATCACAGCGATATATCGATCGAAGTTGTAACTCGGATGTACACGCTGTGCAACTGTATTTTACTGTCATCAAATAAACTGCGCTCTTTATGTATGATAATTTTTTTCGACCTAGCTCTAAACAAAGACGATGAAAAACGGTGAATTATTTAAACGTCAACGACACCGTTTGCTATTTTTCTTTCGGAATAAGAAATGACAGTCATAACGAAACTTTTTCGTATCACAAGTAAAAAACTTGAAAAAATGCATTCACTATTTCATTCCCAAGGGTAGAAAATTTTGTTCTTAATCTCTAGTGAAAATCAAATGAAAAACAATTAATTCAACAAAATATACAAAGTATAGAAATATTCATTTTTCTCCTTTGAGTAAAAAGAAATGTTTATTTTACTGTGGTGAAAAAATAATTTTAAATGTTAAAGAACTTTTTTTCCTGAGGTTGAGAAAAGCCCTTTTGTCATTTTCTCTAGAGTGGAAGGTGGTCACTCTTCAAAACGTTGCACAAATGAAAGAAAAACTTGTTAAAACTGTTATTAAAATTGTTAAAAAATATTTACAGATACTCGCGAGGAATTTATCAGCAACGGCGCCTGCGCGTAAACCTGCCCGGCGGTTATTTGTAATGCCATCTCCGCCTGATCAGGTCTCAGTGGAGCGTATCAATCAAGTGCCAGCTCTGCGGGACGAGCTGGTGCCAACCGGAGCGAACCGGCAGCAAACAGTAGAGGAGTTGCGACGAGAGTCGGACAGTCTGACCCAAGAAATCACTCGGCTGCAGGACGCCCTGAACACCCTGATTCGTATGCAACGAAAGTACGTCGTTTAAATCTGCGTACATTTTTAAGTCGTTCAATTATTTTTGCTTGTTTGTTTAAATAAAAATTTTAAAAAAAGATGAGACGTGAAAAATTGTACTTTGTTCTTTGAAAAGTAAAAAGAAAACTGAAATTATCTTATAGCTCTAAACTTGTATAAAATCTTTTATAAAATATTAGTGGTTCAGAAAAAGAAACAAATGACTCCATTTTGATAAGTAATTCTTTGAAAATGTTCAACATTGTGTTGGCGTTTTATTGTTGCTCATTGCAGCTATGAAAATGAATAATTAATAAGAAATGTTTGTGCCAACAATGTAAACGTTGGAGATTAAAGATTTAAAGATTTGTGTCGGCACTTCAGACATTTAATGATTTCAATTTTTCAAAATGTGAGAATCTGTTTTACAGAAATTTTATAAAAAATTGCTTGTATGAATTATGATGAACGATATTTTTTATGTTCGTAATTTTGTTCGTAAATATTATTTGAATTATTAATAAAAAATATGCTTGTACCAGGTGTTATAAAACTTGATCGTATTTATGATATAACGCGTTTCAACGTTCGAATAACAATTTACGTAATTCCATAAAAAAGTGTTTGTCCGATAAAAAATCCGTTAGAAGCGCGGACGCGGAAACAGAGACAATAAAATTGTTTGTCCAAGACATTCACAACGTGACTGCTTTGAAATCAAAAGGAAAAGCGAACAGTTGCACCTCCGTCACTTTGTTTTGTTTGCAGTGAAATTGTCTGTAGATTAAAGTTATCATAAACTTGAGAATTTATAGACATATGAAAATTAAATCTTTTATTGGAAAAAATATCATTCGCATAATAAAATGTTCCATTTTTTTGTCTTTTTTAAATTAAAGAAAATGTATCTGTGCAAAGCAAACTTTTTAGGAAATGATTTTTCAAAGTCGTTTTGATAAATAAATAAAATTTTGTTAACATAAAAGAAAAGAATCGAGCTAGTTCTTGAGAAACAATAATTTTTTTTCTTTTCAGGGGAGTTGAAAGCAATCTCTACACAAAAACAGCGGAGTTGCAAGAGGAGGTCTCGAAGAAGCGGTTTGACTTGGGAGTTTCTCAATTACATCTTGCCGCTGTACAAGCTCAGGTAACGCTTTTCACGTGATAGCACTAAGCTCCGACTTTACGATGGGTCAACGATCGATACTCAAGTTTATCGATTCAATTGGTTCGGTTTATTGTTTCGCACATTGCAACGGGCGCATGAAAAGTGCATCTGTGCAGTCCTCTCCGTGCATATTTTATTGTAAATTCCATTAAATTCGTACCATGTAATAAAGAACTCAAATATTTGAAAATTCTTTGTTCGTATTTAATTCTTTTTTTTTTTTTCAAACAGAAATTCATGCTTGAAAATTTTTTTTTAATTAATGGATTATAGATAAACAATTTCAATAACACAACTTAACTTGAATAAATTATTGTTTAAAAATGTTTTTAACTTTATGAAATTGATTTTGAATATAAATTCGAATTAGAATTAAATATAATTTTCTGAGATGTAACTCTGTATGAAAATAACCTTAGTTTGAGGTTAGTTTTTGAGAATAAATTTTAAAGACAGCTTTGAACATTCTTTAACTCATTTTCGAAAGTGTAAATTATAAAAAATTTATTTCGCGAAGTTAACCTATAGATTAGTCATCGAAAAAAAAAGATTGTAAATAAAATTCACTTCATTTTAGGTTGAATAATTGCAAACGTTTCGATTTATCGGAATAATTCCGTTTGATAGAGACGAAAAAGTTTTGCTTGATAAACAATGCAACCTCGACCCAATTCCAGGTTTCAATATTGTTTTGAGAAATCAAAATGCCATCGGTCATTGCGGGATGAGAGTATGATGTTTTATTAAAAGTGGAGAAACGAGTTTCTCCCGCAGTGGCAGCGTGAATGAACGTCACTTTTTCGTCAACTCACCTTCGAACTTTGACAAGGTATTAGCCGGTCGAGTAGAAGGCAAAAAAAATTTGACGTGAAAGTTTGTCGTCTTATTGGGTCATTTTTGTAATGTTTTAATGTTGAATGTCAAGCTCAATTTATAATAACAATTCAGTCTATAGATTAAAATGATATAAAAATACAATATTTTCAAATAAATTTCGAATGTTATAAAATGTTTAATCTCTTTTTAAATTTATGGTTCAAAATAAATTTGTTGTCGATACTTTTTTATTTCGAAAAAAAGACTTTCAAGCATAAGTCCCCTAGAATACGGACGTTCAATTTATTCAAATGGAGTTATTTGTATTTGCCTTTGAGTCACTGAACTATATCGTAATCAAATCCAAAAAAGTAAAAGTGACATCGATAAAATAAAATAAAATTAGAAATGCTCTTATAAAGTTTTGCTAAATCAGACACAATTGGACAAAGTCATGCATACGCTAAAACTAATTCCGATCAAAAATAACTATAACTTTGTTTATAAATCATGTTAATTGTATCTAACTTTTTACGCATATGAATCTGTAAACTTGTTGTTAATATTCTTCACTTTTATTCTACTTAGTTGAGTTTTTTTCTGTAAATTATTAACCCAGTTTAATTCAGTATGTGTAGTTGTAGGTGGATATGACACCCTGGGGTACATGTGACAATCAAATAACTTTGATATTAAAAAAAAACTCTTTTCTTAAGTAAAATTAAATTCGATAATGTAAATTATAATTACAATTTATATGCATTTTATTCAAAAATGAATTTGTTAACGCAAACATCATATTGTCAAATTTATCTCACCTGTTACAATTACCCCATTGGCTCCTGAATTTTTTCAATACCTTGTGTGAAATAAAGTTACTTTTACATTAATTATGTAAAAGTTTCTCAATTTTCAGTAGAATTGAAACAAACAATAGCCAAGAATTAGTTTTTATGTCAATCTATTTTGTATATTTTTTTTATTTTGCAATTCAATTTTTGATAGTTCAGCAGTTTGAAAATAATTGATGAAATTGAACTTTTAACTTTACCCCTGGAAAAAAGTCATTAATTTTTAACCTAATAACTCAGTTACTTACTTAAACCATTAATTTCTAACTTAAATACCAAAGTTATTAACTAGTCGTATAGTGGTAGTTGTATATCATAGAATATAATGCAATAAATTTTTTAATGAAAAATTGTTGCTTACATATTTCTGAACGAAAATTGGACATTAAAGCGTTAATTTTTTAGTTTTTGATGTGAAAATGTAGTTATTATAATTTTTTAAATTTACAATTAACGAACATTTTATATTGATTAGTTATTTCTTATTTAAAATTTAAAACGTACTCTGCCTTCGATAATAATCTCTTTGGGTCTAGGATTCAAAATACGTGGTTAAAAACGTAACCTGATTTATAGGGTGTGTTCACAAAAATGGACTTTTTAGGTGTGAAAAATTTTAGAAAGAATAGTTTATACAGATTCAAAAATAAAATAAAAACTAAAATTGTAACCTCATTCGTGAGTTGAATAAAATATGAGATTATTTGGATTATTAGATATGAGATCTTGGACGAAAATTTTTTGACATTGCAAAGTGCCAAGAATGATTTGAGAGACTTAGTGTCATGGTGTAGATATATGACGCATAAAAGTCTATGCCTCAATAAGGCGGGATGCATTATATATCACCAACGTGCACATGAAACTCAATATAAAGTCTGAGTAATCAAGTGCTTTACATCTTTTCATGTAACGTTTCGTTTCTCGTCTCGCGTATACATTGCAAAATGTTCATTCTATTATATTTCGACATCGATTCAATATTAAACTAGAATAAGCCTTTTATTCGTCAACCTTTCATTTAAAATTTCAACTTTTGTTTTCTGTATAATAAGATCTTCGATGAATTCTCATTTTGTAACTTCAACTGTGATTCAGATTTAATAACGTAATCCCCCATTTTTATATTTAAATCATTTTCGTTAACAAATGTTTTAAGTGAAAAATTTTCAGATAGACAAATTATTCGAATCAATCAATTATATAATTGTTTAAATGAAAAATTTTGAAATATAATCTTATTATTAAAATATCTAATAAATAACAATGAGATCAAATCATATTGTTTCTTCACCTTTCAACTGTAATAAAAGATTATTATATAAAGAATTATACAATTTAATTAGCCATAACATAACCTCACTTTTAGGTTAATTAACAACAAGATGTTTTATCAGATGGTTTTTTACTCTCCAATAACTTTCATTTCAGTATTACAGCCACTAAGTGTTATCTAAGTTGAGATTATTTGTAAGAGGAAAGTGAAAAGATTAGTTTAATAATTTGCCCTGAAAATCTCTGTCGAGATAAATTTGACGAGCTCGTAAAGCGTCTTGGGATAAGCGCGAAGCAAGTATACGACGACGTTTCATATCAAAGCAAGTTGATTAAGATCTTGTGACTTGGCTTATACAGTGATTCTATAAAAAATTAAATGTTGCACACCGGGGGCTTCATCCGGATTTGCTTAGCAATTGAGTTCATACACAAGAATTCCAAGAAAATCGGATGATAACCATCTCGCGCACACTACTTAATCGTTTTTTGCGTAAATAGAGTTGTTATCCTATTTAATGCGCGATGATAGCTATTTATAAATTTATACTGCAATTTTCTTGCAACAAAAATGTCAATACTTTGGTACTTGATTTGTTTCAAGTTTTTTATTGCTGTTATGACAATTTTTACAAATATATTGATTATAATTTCTTCATCTTAATTGAAAATGATAAGATTTTAAGTTATCATCTTTGTCGAATCGTAAACTCGTTAGTGAGTAAAATTCGACATCTGTCAGGCTACAGGAGCAAATTATAGTATTTTGCATTGATAACGAGAGTCGTAATTACAATTCCTGTCACTATCTTGCAAAGTTCAAGGTGTTGAAAATTCGGCATTAAAATTTTACAAGCAACCGTTATCAAACTTAATTTTGCAAAATAAAATTTGAATTGGAAAATGCATAATGTTCTATCACAAATTGTGTGAAAAAATGTCGTGTTCACTTGAAAAATATTATTTTTACTGAAGATGAAAAAATCTGAATAAAGAATAAATAAATTCAGTTTAAATTACCTGGATATTTACAGTCGATTTCACTTTCAAATCATCTTCAATAATAAAATTTTTTGCCTCGGCTCTTTGAGAATAAATCTTACAGAAAAATTTATTCGTTTTAACATCGCCAACGCATTTACAACAAAACATTTTTATCACCCTCCTCATTATCATTCGAACCTCTCCATCTGTCAAAGGAAACTGCGAGTTGAATATATATATATATATATTTTTTTTTTTCCATCGAACTGATATTATCATGAACATTGTCATAGAATTACGTCGAAAAAAAATTTTTATCATATCGTGATCTCTGCTTATCGGTTACGCGTTAAACAGGATTAGAAATTATTTATGAATGTGCATCATGTGACAGAACTCAAACGGTAGAATAAAAGTTGTTCATCAAAATTAGATAATTATCATAAAAGCTTTCAAAATATTAATTTCTACTGGAGTGTTCTATACTGAACAAGGTTCTTAAATTAAGAGGATACTTTTTTACATTATTTCAATTAATAAGTAACAAAAGTTAGAGCTTTTTATAGATTTTTTATGATGGGAAAGTGTTTACACTGAGACAAAAATGCAGCTATAACATCATAATAAATGCCTTCAAGACAGCTAATTTGAAGTTAGATTATTATTCCTAAATAGTTGCGCCGTTTCGGTACAACTGTTTGGCAGTTCTTGGCAAACATATTGTCTGCGCAAACTTCTCACTGGTTCTAGTGTTCCTTTATGCTTTCGGCTTTGTTTACATTTGTTATTACGAAGTTAATGAAGAAATATTTGTATAGTAAAAAAGAGTTTTAATTTAAGCTTTATTAGTTATAATATCAATTGTTAAAATCTTTGTCGAAATACTTTTATTTATACTTGAAAGTTAACTAACTTAAATTAAGTTCTTTTAATAACTTTAATATTAAATTATTATTTTATTTATTATACTATCTATAAATATACTCTTAACAGAAATCTTATTTAATCAAAACAAAAAAAAATCAAATTATGAAAAATTGTTTAATAATTTCTATGCAGAATATACCTATACATAATCTTGTAATGTTTGTGTATTCAATTTAGCTAGAACTGCTGATCCTGGTTTATTACTTTAGCCAAAATCAAATAGCATGCAAAGTTCATATGTATAACTGCTAAATATTTCAGTAACTTTTACTAATTTTTTGTCTGAGTGTAATTTTTTTCTGAATTTTATATTTGTTTATCAAATCAAAATGTGCTAGGATAACTGAGAATCGAAACCTCGCCTCTGAGGTGAGAATTCAGTGTCTCATCCAAAACGCCAAAGTCTCGAATCTTTTTTTGAAATAAATTAAATTAATTTGCTAATTATTTCTAACAAAGTTTAAAATTAAAGAATTCTAGGATGTGTTTAAAACATCCTGGTTATTTTAAAATTTGCAATCCAAAATACCACAATAGGATCAAAGGTTTTAGAAATTGCGGACAAAAACAGCGTCAGTAAACTTTTTTGCTTATCCACTCTTTGATGAGATCAAAGTTGAAATAAGTTTCGCAAGCCTTTTGCCCCTCTTTTTATTACTTCCCCTCCCTTTGGTGACCATTGAAACCACTCCAACTGATTAGACCTGAATGAAAATGTTACCCCCAGCGGTTCCTGCAAGATGCGTCAAGCGTACAGGTGGCGCATCGATCGTTAAGTGTCTTATCGAATTTTCGCAATACGTTCGGGTGCACGAACGCAACGCGTTGACGACATGCGCCCTGGGAACTGGGTCAGCACAAGACCGTTGGCGCTCCACGGCCATCCCAACCTAGTTCCAAGCCACGCTTGTCCGCCGAATAAACAACGCACAATCAAGTCTTCGTTTAATCGTCAGCATGGGTTGGACAACGCTACGCACACGTGTTGTTAGTATCAAGTTTTGACTCGTGCGTGAGCCTCTCGTGTCATCTGCCAAAAGAACGAAAGTTGCCGCTTAGTGACGAGTGCCGCGAGGGGTGGACGGATCACGATTCTTTTAGACTCGACTTTTTCAAAACTTTTATTTCTAACATAATCGTCATGTTTTTGATATTTTACAAATCTCTGAATTGTCTTCAATAGTTTTTGTTTAGTGCCACCATGTGTATCATTGGCGCAGCACCTAAACTTCTTTATTGTTACACACCAATCTTTATTCATAGCATTTTAAGAAGAGACCTAAACTGGTTCAAATCTCAATGACATTTTTTATCGTAAAAATTATGCTTTTTCTTTTCCCTCCATGGCTTTTGAGGGATCAACTTTTGGCACTATGGATGGGTTTTGAATGGAAATGTTGTTTCAAGGAAACTATTGTGTGTTCTGCAAATAAATCACATTTCATAACACTCTCATCGAATCAGTTGTTTCATTCATTCCATCGTACTGTCGTTTTAGCACGGACCATGTCATTCTAGATCCGTCCGGTTCACTACATTTGTTTTTTTTGTTTATTTAATTACTTTTTTGGCCTTTTTGCATTTATCTAATTCCCAAGTCATTACTTTTCTGTTCCATTTATCAATTTCCCATACTAGAACAATACTTTTATTAGGAACCAAAATACTTTTGAACTTGAAATAATATAAGTCATATAAAATAATGTTTGAGGTTAAAAATTGCAACTTCACATATCATTTGAATTCAAGAAAAAAATCTTACATTTGTTGAAAGGAAAAATGTATCCCGTGATGGCTTTAGAGAAAATTGAATTTTGATTCCTTGGGACCAAGCCGAGAAGCGATATGCAATTCTTTGTAACATAACACGTGTGATGCATACAATTTCGCAGCTCCACCTTTATGGTTGATCCAATTTAGATACTACAGTTTTTTTTCCTGGCATTAAAATTGCATTGGCTTCTGCTTCAAAGGTTTGGCTCGACCGCATTACATTTGCTTCGCAGTTTCTTATGCGCCGGCCATGCATCGCAACCTCCGTCAAGACGGGCGAATTCCTGTTCGTGACGCGATCTACCTCGCCAATCCGGTACTTTTCTACTATTTCCAACTGAAAAAAGTGTTCTATCAGTTCTTTAGTGACTTTGCGCATAAATAAATCAACCACTTTTATTTTTTTTCTCGTTTTTGTCATTTTTTTCTTTTCAATTTTGTTTTGTTTTGTTTTGATATTTGATTTTATCTTGAAATGTTTTATAATTTTTTAATTAATTTAGGTTTGAATGGTTTAGCTTTAATTACATTCGGAATGTAAACATATTAATATCTCCAATAAATAATTGATGTTTCTACCATAAGAAATTGAGGAAACAGTTATAACGATTCTGACATGATCATTTATCATGTCTTTAGGGTAGTAATTAACGTTCACTAAATGAAAAAAAAAAATGTATGATCTTGTCGCTAAGTGATATTAAATTTTGTTAATTCATCAAAATAATTAAAACGAATCGAATTTTAAATTGAAAAAAGTTTGACGTTTCAAACAATTTTTTTCATCTAATTTAATTTAAATAGTAGTCTAATTTGAGAAAAAAATATTTGATTAAAAGAAATGGTTATAAAATTATTCGTTTAATAATTATTTAACAATAATTGATTAAAGCAATCGATGTTAAATGTTTAAAAACATAAATGGGAAAAAGAATTTTTTTCAGTATTTATAACTGACTTAAAATTAATATAACAATCCGAAGATAAACGGTGGTGTCGTTTCAAGTCTAATGATATCAAGAAGCAGTAGCGAAGCCATACACAGTAATACATAAATTATGCGCCATTTCTTGTCACACTTCGTTTGAGATATGGCTTGAGTATTATTTTTAGCGGGCGCAGTAGCCAAGTCATTTCAAATGTAATATCAAATTTTTTGTTCGTTCGATTGGAAATCTGGAAAGGTCAACGTTTATTTCGGATGCATGAAAATTTAATAAATAAAAATCGACAACAAAAATGAGTCCAAGGAAATTTGTCAAAAATTGGTATTGAACTGTTGGAATTCGTCGCTGCGACGCATTCATACATTATTTTGCACACTCATCTTTCAACCGAAAGATGACAATTTTGCTGAGAAAAAGTTGCACGCATTTATGAATAAAATTCATTTGTATTCCAACGCTCTCCGCCGTTTGTTTAGGATACAAATTTGTTTGCAATTCAAAAAGAATTGAAAACGTCATACTTCATTACAAATTTCCCGCCATTTTTCGCGCCTTGCTAAAATTGAGTAAATTTGCATTGGCAAATTGCGAATGCAATTTATTTATCGAATTCGAATTAAATCTTTGCTCGGATAATACGACTATTACACTGGAATGTGATAAAGTAAACTGTATCAACAGGTTGATACGTGACATCGTAATACTGCGTTTCGTACGATGGGATCGGCTCAATTATTATTGCCTTACCGATTTAATAGTGATTCCAGCGCTTGATCCTTCCAAATACAAACACAAATCAGATTCTCTCAATTTTCCAAATCTAATTTTAATTGTACACATTGACTGCTCGAAAATAATTGAATAACAGTCTGAACTGGTTTTTTACAATAGAACAATGACAATGAATTTTTTTCAAATTTCATTGGTTCATTTGTTTTATCTTAAAAAATTAGAGAGAGAACAATGTACATTACAACAACAAACTGATACATTCTGAAAAGATCAGCTGAAAAACTAACTTGAAAGTATATAGCTTTTAAAATCAACAAATGGAAATTGCTCTTCCGAGAAATTGTTTCTCATTTTAAAAATTAATTTGGAATGATTTGTTGATGTAAAAAATCTAAAGATGGCTTCTTAAACCGACCAATGAAAATGCAGAAACATCTTTCTAATTGGTTGATCAACGAAATGAAAAATTAATTTGTTCACTTTGATTTTGCAGAAAGAGCTTTTCGGAGCAGGCGAGGCAGCTCCGCCGGAAGGCATGAGTGGCCGCAAAATGTCCAACGGTTCAACCGGCAGCATGAAGCACAAATGGCTGAAAGCGTTCAAAAGTCTGAAAACTAGTTCCCCCACCACTCCGCCAACGGAAAAGTAAGAAAAATCAAATCCTTTTTTATCCTACAACAGAAAATGATAAGATTGTTTTTTATTCAATTTTTTCATGAATTTTCGTCCCACTTATTCTTTTTTATTATTTTTTTCAACAATAATTTTGCTAAAATTTTTAATTAACACAAAACTATTTTGTATTAAAGTTTCCTTATTATACTAAAATGCTTAGCTTGATAATTTAATAATTGCATTCCGTCTCTGTGTCCAACTAACAAAGGGGAAAACCGACGATGTATCATGCCGTGTCCACCGTCGTTGCAAGATCGAGGTAAATGTGTTTCTACTAACTGTAAAGTGATTAAATAAATCTAACAAAATTAGATCAAAAGTTAATTTCTCTGTGTGAACCACTTTGTTGTAAAATGAAACGAAATTCTCTCTTATCCTTCAGAGAACATACAAATTTTTTAAAAATTATACAAACAAAAACTACCTTAAAGATCGTTATTTCTCTTTTAATTTTTGATGATTGCAGAAAAATCTTTTTAATTAAATTATATTTCATTTTTTTAAGAAAAATAAAAATAAAAAAACGAACCAACATTTTTAATTCTTCTTGTACTTCTATTTGTTCTATTTGAAAATTTTTAATTGAAATAAATGTTTTGTACAAATTTTTGTTATTCATTTTTTTTGTTAACAATGAATAAAATTAAGATCAATTTTGCAGATTGGAATTGCAAGAAACTGAAGGCGGACACCAATGGCAAGAAAATACTTATCGCAAGATCACACCGTGTGACGCTTGCGGCCAAGTGTTGCGCGGTCACAGTCGCCAAGGTCTGCGTTGTCGCGGGTGCAAGGCAAATGCCCACGCAGATTGTATAAACACCGTTCAACCGGCAAACTGTCCCAGCTTGGCGCCCAAACGCAGTGGCGGAATTCCTTTATTGCGTCGCCAAAAATCTACCGCCCCACCCCCAGAGGACATCGCTGCGAACGTTAATACTGCTCCCGAACATAGTGAGTTTTGTTCCGCAATTATCTTTTTTGTATCAGCAAGTTTCGAGTGAATCGTTCCTGACCGGGAATAAATATGAGCCAACATTTCATTCAACATTTTTTAATATTTTTTCAACTGCAAATTACTATTGTTCAATTAATCA
Organism: Trissolcus brochymenae; assembly: GCA_030523145.1. Classification (NCBI taxonomy): domain Eukaryota; kingdom Metazoa; phylum Arthropoda; class Insecta; order Hymenoptera; family Scelionidae; genus Trissolcus; species Trissolcus brochymenae. The sequence continues at coordinate 20,073 of JAQQRF010000583.1, forward strand.
ACGAATTACAATTTTAAAAATAAATTAACACGTTTTACAAGACAAATATGAGTTAAAAATGTATGAATAGCAATGTTTGCTTGAATGAAGTTTAGTTGTATATAGTGAATGGCAATAAGTTCAGAACCGGCCCGGAAGTGAATCGAATTAATTGAAGCCAATTAGGGAGGCATCCCTTGAATACCTCATTTTTGACATTTGAATTTTGTTTTAATTGCGCTGAGAGTGAATTGAATTCGCTTGAAACTTGTTATTTCAGTTGCCTCCCTCCACCTTGTTTTATTACCCGCAGCTATTAAGCAATTATCGTCAGAACGCGAACGAGGGCCGCGAAATTTCAGATCGATTCGAAAGAAACAGAGGCTTGGTGGCAAAGCTCGCTAACGACACGAGCTTTTTGGACTAGGACAAGTGGCCTTTTTTTATTTGTTTCAATTTGCCAACCTCAACTGTCTGAACGTACTCTCGTTCTACTTACTTCCTACAAGTTTGATATTAAAAAAAAAAAAAAAAATGTAGTTTAACACTAGAATGTTCGTCTACACCAATAGATATTTGTTCATCTGTTTGCTATTTTCACATAAGTGCATAAAAAAATAATTTTCATACTACTTTCGATTGGTACCATAATTAAAGCTTTTTTTCGTAAAAGAATAATAAATAATCTACCTAAATCTCTCAATATGTACATCAATTTGATGTATTTTTGGAATATCGAATATTATGTATACTCGAAAGCTGATTCAGAAAACTGACAGTTTTCGGTCAAAAAATCAATGTTTTATTTACAATAACCGATTGATTAACATGCAGAATAAATAAATATAACATTTTATTTGATTATTTATAAAAAATGCATCTACATTTTTTTTTTTGAAAATCAATAAAAACATTAAATTGATGTAGCCAGGCAATCTAAGTATACTTATTCAAAGACCGAGCGTTCTAGTGTTAATGTTACCGATATATATATATATAGCCCATATGTGAAATCTATATTTAATACATAATACCTTTTATACATTTTGTTTATTTAGACACTTTCTAAAATTTTCGTTGAATTTTTAAAAATGCCGTTTGACTAAACGAAGACTTGTTCTACTTACTTTTCACAATTTATTTCATTCAAAACAGTTATATAATTTATTGTTTCAGATATGGCTCATATATGACACTCTTATATAGCCCATATATGAAATCTATATGTTGTATTTAATGCCATTTGTAAACTTTTTATTTAGGCACTTTTAGAATTTAACGTTTAAAAAAAAGTTTCATAGCTGGCAACAAAGTAGTTTGCACGTCGTAAGCGCAAACAGTAATGCGATATTAGAAAAGCCATTAGTGATAAAACAATTTCTTAGCGTCTTAGTTAAGTATGGAACTCGATGCACCGGCGTTGGGTACATGTGCACGGAGTCTAGCTATATAGAAATAGTTTGCCTTTGTAGACACGAAAAACGGGGACGATCATACCCATCATGCGCGACAACATAACTAGATTGAGTTTTTGAAATTAAATTGCCGACTCAGAGACTGAGTTACAGAGTTGATTAAAACCTATCGCTATTGACTTCTTTGATCCCGCGCTTTCAACTGTCATTCCAGAGCGATGAGACTTAATTGATTCTGAAATTTGATATTTGGGATGAAAATTGATTCAAAATTCTTTTGCTTCTGAAAATTATTGATCGGATCAAAAATGAATGCCATTAAACGAAAAGTTCTACCATAAATAAAAAAAAATTATTAGTTTAGTTTAAAATTTTTTATGAATTTTGGAATTATCGAGAAAAAATTAAAGAAATGTTCGTTTCAGTTTATTTATTCATAATTGTTTAAGATGTTAAAAATTCAAAGTTTTTTTTTTAAATTCATTACCACCGTCAACCCATAGTGATCAATAATTGTTAATGTGACAATAGATGGCGCTGCATTAGCCAGAAAGACAAGGATAGATATAGCAATTAGCCTGGCTGATTTGGAAATGAAATATTGAACTTTGATAGAGCTTTGCCACCATGCCATACGTCGGCGAAAAACGAGCGCTTTGAATATGCAAAGCGAGATGGATTACAAAATGCAAATGTAATGACTTGTAACACTGGCTCTCGTTCGACGTTGAGCCGTAGTATTTGAGTATGTTTGAATGCCTACTTCACAGTCATTCATCTGCTCTACATCGGCTTTAATTATTTCAAGTACATCGGCAAAAGTCATTGCCTAGTTGCAATAAGTCGAATAACATTACTTTTATAATAGTACGTAATCGGGTTTGTATTTCGTTTTTCTTTTTCAATTTGTAACATGTTATTTTACATTTTAACAGCTAAATTTGGGTAAAGATTTTAACTGCTGGTAGCGCCACTCATAATGAAACATTAGTGGTGCTATTTTTCAAAATTTTCAGAAATGTCTGTGTTTTGCTCCAAACGTTTTAAACTTTTTTTGCTAAAAAACGTTAATCTCGACCCTTCTGGTAGAGAAAAAACTATTCACTTTTGAAAATGTTATGTATTGGCAGACTTGGCAATTGTTAATTAAGATGAAAGTTTGTGTACTGTCTAATTAAGTTTTGTTTGACCATGGCAATCAGTATGATTTTTCAATCAGTGAATTGACGTCCCAAGTAAATATAAAGTTAATTGATTTAAAAAAAGCGTAGAAAAAACAGGTCAATGGCAGATTGCTCGTTGTACTCTAAAAGCTAGAATTTCATTCACATGTGCTTGCATTATCGTGCATCATACCATGAGCAGACGTGGACGCCATCTACCAGGTGCTGAAGCAGGCTGGTGAAATCCGTGGAAATTCGGCGAATTCACCGCCTACGCCTCCCACAGCTGATCATCCCTCTTCCGGTGGAGCACTTGCGTCGGCGAGGGCCTCTTCCCACCCTTGTTCCTCGTCCACCTCTGGTAAGGCCATTGCCTTCAACCCAAAACTTTTTCTATTTTCTATCTCTCTCTTAATCTTATCCCAATTTTTATATACCCGTCCTTTTCTATCTCTTTGCCACTGTCAATCTTAATCCAATTCTCTTCTTTATCTACCTTTTTCTCGTTTCTGTCACGAACAATATAAATGGATTTTCTTCTTTCACTCTGAATTAAGTAGCTTTTATTTTCGTATCGTGGACAGGCTTAAAACATTCATGCTGAATTATCAGGGACACAGCTTCAGACTTCAGAGACGAAGTGCAGATTCAACGTCACTGACAATTTGTTCAATACAATACACATTTGTCAATGCTGGTAACGAATTTTTATTTGAAAAATCGGATTTGTTTTTTCTTTTGATTTTAAAAATAAGTGTTGAATTAAATATTTTAACATAAAATCATTTTTTTTACAAGATTCAAAATTTTGAGCCGTATCGGTAGCGCCATCTATAATAAAACATTTTATCGCGCCATCTTTTAGATTTAATAAGAAAAAATCGTTTTTTACTCTCAATTTTTTTTTGGTCCTCCAGAATTTCTTGCAGGAAGTACTTGTGAAAGTACATTTTTACAAACAATTATATTGTGAATTTGATTGTCGTGATCAAAATGTTTTCAACAATTAAACCCCTTGAATCGTTCAAAAATTTTTAATGAAATAATTTTGTATGAAAAAAAATTGCAAATTATCGACTTATATTATTTAATATATCTTTGAAATACTTTTTCAATTATTTTTAATGTTAAAATATGTCATTATTGCAGTTATATTCATTGTTATTGAGAACGTGAACAACTGTCGATGGGCAAAGTTTTTGTACTCATAGTTACGCGATCTTCGATAATTAGTTGCACTTGAGTTCAAACTTTGAACGTCGGCAAAAATATTCTTCGTTCTTATCGATTCCCATACGCTTATTGTGTTACCAATCTTCTATCTTGAATCACTAGTTTAACGAATTAATTTTCTTTATCGCAAAATCTCGTGTACTCACAAATTCTTCAAACAATAATTTATCGAAAAGAAAGTTTGACCACTGTAGAGAATTTCATTACAAAAAATCATTGCAAACAATTTCATTGCGAAAAATAATTTTCGTTGCACCACATTGGCTTTGACTTAAACTGTTTTTAGCAATTACAACTAAAATAGCTTTGTTTTTGCAAGCACGTGTATTTAGCTTAATTTTTACTTAATTTTTTTATAGAAAATTTGTCTTTTACGTTTATTTTTATGAAATTGGTTTGGGATTCATGGTAAATTTATTGAAATATATTATTTTTATATTAAAACAAAACATCTTGATAAAAAAATTTTACGATGTTTTTGAATATATGAATTACTTTTAAAATTGAAAATTTATCATGAAATCTTAGTCAAATAAAAATGAGAGAACAACAAAAATATTTTGGTCCTACCCTTACCGTTTAGGACCTGCTTCCGGTGTTAGACCCTTCGGACAACCGCTGGTTTTCACGTCCCGCGAACAGTCGCCGTCAGCACCAACGCCGTCGGAGAAAAAAAAACGCAACAAGCGACGATGAAGTCCCTCCACAATTACCTCTGAAATGATGATTTTTTAAGCACAATTTTTTCAATTCTTATCTAACACACTTATTCCTAAAATATATTTATTAATGAGAAGTGGAATGTAGTCATAAATTGCACAAAAAGTAATATCGAAAATTTTTGCTCGCGCACAACAAGCATTTTCTGGCAAAATGAATTTAAATGCCATCTGCCGGATATCTATTGAAACAAAAACTAACGCCATCTGTTGCGTTATTTCTAAACTAAAAATTGAATGTTTATTTTCATTTTTTTGCACGGTGTAGTATATGCTATCTGCCGGATTTTTATTGAAACCCAAATTACCGCCATCTGTTGAGGAATGTCTTAACTAAAATTGAATCTTTTTCGTGTTAGACATTTTACAACTAACCATCTGAACTGGGATTACGAAATTCCGACAATGATAAACCGATAAACGACTAAAATGCGATAAATTATCGACGGAGAAGTAACCAGATCTATCAATGTGTGATTTTTATAAGACACTTGTTGTTCTTCCTTGTTGATAGCTTTCTATCTTTTTATTTTTTCGGTTTATATTACTTTTACTTATTTTTCTGATTTGTCTCATTAAAAATAGAAAAATAATTTTGCTGCAACTTTTAACAACACTGCACAATGTCACTGTGTTCAATGTCACTATAATTTAAGAGAAATACGATAAAAAAATCATAACGAACTTCTTTTCTTTTAACTTATCGCTTCTTATCGTTGTCAGAATTTCGTATTCCTAGTTCTGCAGTTAAATTCGTAAGTTAACTCTCATACGATAGATTGAACGAATCTCAATTGTTCGAAAGTGGAATTTTTTTCCCACGCACAAATGTGTAAACAAACTGACGAAAAATCACAAATGAAAAATAAAAACAAATAATTTTGTGAATCTCACGGGATTATTTATTCCGATGTACGAAATTATCGATCGCTGTTAATTGGTTAATTGGCTCGTCTGAACTCACGTCGTTCGATCATATAATAATTTTACTCAGCATGCTTGCATTACTCTCATTTGATTGGTCGTGAATATTTTTGGCAATTATCTCGTCTATCAATAAAAAAATATCTTTTCATGAAAAGAATTTAATTGCGGTATAAAAATACAATGTTTATCATGAAAACCCTTTGTTTTTATTTCGTTTTTGGGTTATGTACTTGATAAAGTTCAATAAAGTTAGAGAGAACTGAAAGTAAACGAATGTGTATTGTTTTCACGATGATTGACTAAGATCGCCCCTCGTGGAATATACGTTTTTTTTCTGGAGGCAGTAGCTTGTAAAATATCTAAGTGGGCCGATCACGGTCCTTTTCTCTAACTACTTTACCTCCTATCCACCCATGCTGCGAAATTCTAATGATTCGTTATAAAAAAATTGATTAGGAATATTGAAACAGAAAATCTACAACAAAAATAGTAAATCACCTAAGAAATTTGAGCAATTTTTTAGTCATTATTGTGAATAATAGTGAAGAAAGTACCTAGACGAGTTATGTAATTTCCTAAAAGAAAATTTAATCAATTTATTTGAGAAATTTAATTAATTAGATAAGAACATTTCTTCTTTCTTTCGTTACAATCAAATTATTTTTTATAAACATTATTAGTATTGAGATTTGAGCTCGTGCCTCTAAAACTTCTCGAGGCGCATAGCCCATTGCTTGAGCTGTCATGACCTTTTGTAGGTTATGTGTGTAGAATGAAAAGTTGCCAAACTTTTCTTTTCAAAGCGTTCCACGTGGTTAACCCCCAACAATAAAAATAAACTTTTATTGTAAAAAAATAAAGAAGAAAAATATGTCTCTATCTATTTTCTTGACTATTTTTTCAATATTGATTAGGAAATTGCTCACATTTTTTAGGTAATTAAATATTTTTGTTGTTGATTTTCTGTTTCAATTTTCCTTGTCAATTTTTGTATATGAAATTGTTAGGAATTTATCACACGGATAATATTTTAATATATTTTATGGGTCATATTAAGTTCCATTAAGTATATATTAAGTTTCAAGTACGTTCTTCTCGATATCTACTATGAAGAATCGAATGAATAATGTGTCATTTTTCATTAATTTGAATACAACATTCTGACTGATGGAATCCATTATACTATTGATGCTTTTCTGACAGTAAACGTCAGAAAGTATCACTAGACCATCAGAGAAGGAACCACTAGGGACTGTACATTGTAAATTGTTTTCTTTACTGTAAAACAGAAAATACTGTGTCCCTGAGGTTATGTTCATTAATGTTTTCTCTGTTTTCCAAAATGTCCAACATATTTTTGAATCCGAAAACCAGCAAGTAGTAGGATAAACAAGTTCTCACCTTCAGTTTGTTTAACATCAAATTTTTTATTTTATATTCCCCTTCTATTTTTCTTCTTTCTATAAAAATTCCTTAGCATAAGTAGTTTGACTTGCTGGATATCGGTAATTGAACATTAACTAGAGGTTAATTGAATTGTAATGTGCCATGCATCTCGAAGCACCGCACAGTCCGCAGCGTAGAAGGGAGCGGCTAAATTTACGGATGAAGAGCTTGAGTTTGGACTCACCGGAAGGTTCAGCACACGTTCGTCATCGCCCCAGAGATTATCACTCCTCCGTGCCGAGGGAGACCACCCCACCCCGGCGATCTGATAGCGGAAGTATCAATCGATTATGTAAGACATTTACTGATTAATTTAGAACAAAACGTGGAGTACAAATCTTGATGTTGAAATTGTTACTTTTTCAGCTCCTTGCAGTCCAGGCCAAACCCACAGCATTCACAAGTATCCTCTAAGAGGTGCTATTCGGATGTCCAGTGTGGAGTTACCCGATGAAAATGAAAAGTCGTATTCATCCGCCAGTACGTCGCCCTGCCCTTCGCCTCATACCAACAATCAGAATCACCTGAATCCTCCTGGGAAGAGGGTTTTGCCTCTAAACAATCTATATGTTGTTTTGTATAATTTCGAAGCTAGACATCGTGATGAACTAGATCTTAAGTAAGGATAACATTTGTGTGTAATTTTTTTATACATTTTGGCGTTTTTTTTATACGGTGCCATCTGCTGACTGCAATTTGAAATGGAAACTATGGCCATTTAATAAGAAATGTTTAAACTTGTAAATAGGTTACAAACGATCAGTATAATTAATCGCCATCTGTCGGTTTTTAGCTAAATTAAAGCCTAACGCCATCTGTTTCGAAAAATGATACTTAAAAATTTTAATTCAAACGAAACATTAGGTCAGAGATTAAAAAAGTTATCGTTTGCAGTAAATAAAATGGTAGAATATTGTTTGATTTAATTAAGATAACTGGTATTTCGATAGTTAGTCAATATTCATCAATCTCTCGTATACTTCAGTGGCTTTTATGAAAAGCTATATTGGAAATCAGGTTATGGAAGTTTAAATTAAGAACTTTTATTTCAGAGCCGGATACAAGGTGACGGTTATTGACAAATCAGACAAGGATTGGTGGAAGGGAAAATGCTTAGGAGGTCGAGCAGGCTACTTTCCCAGTGCCTACGTGATGCGAGTCGAGTCCGGTCAGAGGACGTTGCAGGTCACTCGAAACCTCCAACTTGCTGACCAAACAACCCTCCTACGTGATCAAGTATTAACAAAAATTAAAAAAAGAGAATATTATTTCTAAAAAGTATCCAAATAATAAGATTCGAACGATAAGTAATTTCTCATCTTTTTAGATCGTGATACAAATCGGCGAGGAGGTAGATGGTGTTGCGATGGTACGTTGCGCAGCAGACGTTCGTTCTTCCGACCAAACAGGAAAAGAAGGAGAAGTTCGTTACAAAGAAACTCTCTGCCCTTTGAAGTATCTGCAAGAGGTGTGACAACAGTTTTACCAGAGATCCAGCCACGATACTGCGCGCGCGAAGCGCTATCGTGCTGCCACCTACAGCAGTTGTGAATACACAATGGAAAAGTACTACGACTGTTTGCAGTGCGAGGATCAGTGCCACCACGTTCTACTCGTGAGTGATAGTGGGAGCACCAGCAGCGCCACCATCCGTGACAGTAGCGCGACGACCCGCAACAGTAGCGCAACCTACGACAGCATCATGGGATTTGCTCACTGCGAAACGCCCAAGATCATCAGCAGCATCCACGACCTGCCGTATGGTTTAATCAAGTTCAAATTTGGTAAAAAGGCTAACCAGAAGCTGCGCTTACCTCTCACGCCTGTCCGCAAGAGGTCATCCCTGGCGCGACCTGTTCGTGTACACGATTCTTTCCAACCTAAAAGACCGGGAGTGAAGAGTCCCCAGAAACATCAGGATAAATACTTGTCTGAGGCGGATAACATTTGGTCCATCAGGTACAGGTTGGAAGAGATGGCGCTGTCGCACATGCGCAAGGATGGCAAACGAAGGAGAAAACTCGGAATTAAGAGGGCGATGCAAAACGACACCGAGCGGCTGCTCAAAGTACTTAGCATTAATCGTATGGACCAAAGCTACTACGTTAAACGATGCTCTGTCATGTAAAGATATTTTTTCGACGTATATTTGTATTTCAATTTGTCATGTTCGCGAGAACATTTATTGTGCCACTGCAAGATGACGCTCTCTCGAATTTTGCCCTGGTGCCATCTGGAAACAATGAATCATAACTAAAAGATTTTTCTCTCAATTTTTTTAAAACTACTATTCATGGATGGAAATAATTACGCTTATAAATTGTATGTAAGCTGACAGGTGGCGCATTTGTCGGGCGGCAATTTCGAGGGAGTCAACTGGCGGTGATTTTTAGAAGTCGGGGCAAAATTGTTACAAGAAGCAGCGCTCTCAATGGCGCTTGTAACAGAAACTGCCAATTTTTCGAATTTCAACTAATTGGAATTGAAACACAATGGGGCAGTCACTCAGGTGGATGCGAGATGCTAATCGAATCTTTTTGACGATTTTATTCGAACAAGAATCATTTATAAATTGGAATCTCTCGAACCTGTCGCTGAAACTTTTTTCGACAGTGCTTATAACTGCGCCCTCTACGGAACTCAAGCTAGTAATCTTGCTTGCGAGACGTAAAACAAAACCCCTTAAGATCAGTACAATTCCGGATGTTTGTCTCAATGAAAACTAGAAGTTAATAATACAAATTAAATACCTTGAAAAAAATTATGAAAGATAACTATTTTGCACAATTGATTTCTGCATCAAGCAGACATTTGCGAAAACTTTCAGTGGAATCTTCACTAGTCTGTAAATTATTAGTAGTTAAAAACAAAATGAGTCAACTAGGAGCCTTAACGATTCGAAGCACGACTGTTCGTGCAGCTTCACGTCAAGAGCGCCGTGTTCTCAGCCGAATTATGACTTCGCGTGTGCCACACAGTGTAAGAGTAACCGTCCTTCCTGTTATGAACCACATAAAAATGGGAAAAACACTCCTGTCGTTTCTAGTCAGACGAACAGTGTTGCCAACCTGAAACAAAATTCAATCCACCATTTCCCTATTCTTAAAACTAAAATTGTACCATTTTGTTGAGTTGATTTATTGTTAAGTTTAAGTTAGGATTTATTGAGCAAATTTATCTATCTGATTTTTTTTTAGCAAAATATCAAATCAAATTTGTTGTTGTTATAAAAAACAAATAAAATTTATAAAAGTATTCAACAGAAAAACATATTTTTCAGATCTAGCTTGAAAGATCAAGATCTTTGTGAGAATCTGTAAAGAGAATATTTTTGATCTCACAAGTTCACTTCGTAGATCCCGAAGAACATTTTATAGTGATCTTGATGGGTTTATTCAACGCCAGGCGTGTTCAAAAAAAAAAAAAAAAAAAAAAAGGAAAAGCATCACCTCGAAGCATTTGATAGCAAACTTCTTAGTGTAGATAATCGGACATTTGATGTAAAGCACCAATCAATGGCAACACTGTCGTCGGGAGGATTTTTCATTACAATGAAAAATTGCCTTTTCTCTCATGCGTGCAAGGGAGAAAAGCATCTCATCTCCCGAATGTTATAAATTCCATGCTAATTTGAATAAAACTTACACATAATGTAAAGTGAAAAGTATTTTGACCTAAAATCCTTCTGTAATATTTTTCAGTTGTCGTTTGTGAAGAACTTGTCTTGAAATAAGGTTGAGTGTACAATAACACTGAGAGAAATGATCCATTTGAAATGGTTTTATGGTCCGTTCTAAAAATCTTGAAAATTTATTTCGAAATATAATTTAGGTTAATTTAGATTTACTTTTTCAGCTCGATTTGATATCACTTTCAGATAAAATGACTCATTCTAGCCCAAATTTATGTAATCATGAAGAAAACTTATTTATTTGATTAAAAAGTAATTTTTTGTGAACGAATCATTAATAGTATATCTTTTTCTGTTCAATTTTATTTATTAAGAAAAAAAAATAAATAAAAAACTTTTACCAAAAGAATTTTATTTCTGAGCTAAGAGACAACTACAATATGAGTATACAAATTAAAATAAAGATTTAATATATACTGATCTCTAGACATAAGGCTGACATACATAATTGAGAGAAAGCATTGTATCAATCATCGCGTACAATTTAACGTTTATGGTTAAGCGAAATTGTTATGTATATAATATTAATATATATTATATGAGATATACAATGATAATTGCAAATATTTTCTTCCTCCTTCGTGAAAACCCTTTAAATGGCAAAATAGATTCCAGAATAAAAGAAAACATTTGTAATTAAAGTGCACGGTAATCTGTTGTATATTTGGGACGACGGATTGTGCAATTCACAAAAACAAAAAATGCAGGATAAGAATTTGGGTCCGGAAAATTTTTGAACAATTTTGGTCCTGAAGAACTATGCCCAGTATTTTCTAAGCCAACACCAGTAATGACGCTTTTTCTTCGACAATTACGCTAATTTGATTTCCAAATAAAAAACAGAAAAAATGAAATTGCAAAGCTCTTTTCTACATGCGAAGATAAAAAGTTTGTCGTTAAAAAAATATAATAAATTGTAAAATTGTAATATCGTGTTAGTGTTTGATATATTTTAACAATTTAGTGTTTGTATAATACAACCCGTACAAGTCAATGGTACCGCTTGAGACTCGTTCTTAAAGATAAATAAATAATTATAGTAAAACAAAGCAAACAGAAACCGAGTAAATATCGTCGGATGAAATTGTGAATGTAACTAGAGCTATGGAATCTGGCCGTTTATTATTTCTGCGGATGTGAAATAATAAAGAGATGTATAACACCTACGATTTAAGTGTTAATCCTGGAAAATAGACTGCACGAAATATATTATATAAAGATAAAATTGGTCTGATTTGTTTTACTCTACTTTTTTTAATTTAACAATTTTTTATATTTGTAATGTTGAAATAAAATTCAGTCGAAACTTGTGCAAAAAACAAGTTGAGACAATAAATAATTAATGAAATTGTCAACATGTAGAAAGTATAAGATGAAAGATGTAAAGTTTACCTACCAAAATGTTTTATCAAAAAATCTAACTATATTTGTTTATAACTTGCGCCTGACAAAATCTTGATTTGTACCGCTGATTTTCAACTGTTCTAAATTCAGTCAGTTATAAAAAAGGTAATGATTTTTAAATGATTTTTTTGTCATGTAGAACATCTACATTTTGCATAAACAACTTGCATCTGACTAAATTTTTATTTGTACCACTGTTTTGAATCATTTCCAAAGTCAGTTACAAAAACGATAATTCCAAAAATTGTCAATTTTATCGATTAAAACTAAAAAACATTGTCAACATGACCGACCCGTATCATTCATAGAGAATCTAAAACTGGCTAAAAATAAGTCAACTTTTTAAAATTTTTATTTCTATAAAAAAAGAAAATTGCCTCTAATAAAAATATTATTCCAGAGGAGTAACAAATGACAATTTAATTTAAAATTGAAATGAAAAAGGAAAGGAAAGTAATAATTGTTTAAATTCGTTGCAAAGAACTTTGTGCAAAATTGTATAACTTCGTTACTGATAAATTATTTACGATGGTACTTATAGTTTGTGACTAGCAAAAAAATGTGAATATTTTTTATTCGCAGTCAAGGCAAGGTGAATTGTAATAGAAAAGTAACTGGTAACAATTTTATTAAAGAATGTCTGCAGAAGAGAGTCCAAAAATTGGCAAAGGGTTCGAAAAAAAAGTTACGGAGTATGTGAGCATCTATGATACCCATTACAAATGGTTGAAAATTGTTTATAAAATCATAGGCCATTGGCCATACATGAACGCGACATTTTGTTATTTGAATTATTTATTTCAATGTGTAGTGTCATTGCATGTGCTCAACGGCCAGGTAAGAAAAGATTTGATCTTAAACAAGAAAAATGTCGAAAACAAGTTTTTATTTAAGTTTACATCATTTGTAGATCAAAGGTTTGATAACATTGTACAAAACAGATCCTAGTGAGTTTAATAATAGTTTACTATGGTTGATAATTCATTCTGGAATATATCTTTTTTATATTCATAACATCGTAAACAGATGTGAAGTAATGAAAATTTTGTTGATTTGTTTTTGTTACGTTGATTTGCTTGTTGTGATATTGCATTTTTTTAAAGCTTGAACAAGTAATAGCTGGATTAGATGAAAGTTGTCAATATATACAAAATGAAAAGGAGGGATTGGAAAGTATATTGCTGTGTGAAAAATTCATGAATTTTGTGATAAGTAAATTTTAATTCTGTTTGGATAAAAATGAATAAAGTTCTGAACTGATTGTTTCATTTTAGTAAATCAATTAAATTTAATTGGTTAAATAGAATGAATAATTAAACTAATTGCAGTATCATTTAATGTTTCATTAAAAAATAACTAAATGATTGTAATTGAACGAAATTAATATTGTTATCGAATCTTGAAAATTCAAAAAAGAATGAACGATTCGTCTAAAATTCAACAATAGATTAACAAAAACGTCATAATATTTTTAATTTTTAATTAACTTTGTTTATAGTTCTAGGTGGATTCTTTGCAATTAGTTGTATATTCACTCCAATAATTTTAGGATTTATTTATTGTGATGTTAACGCATCAGATTTTTTTGCCTGTTCTAAGAATTATCTCTACTTTAAAATCGACTATCCCTTCATTTGGTGTATTTTATTATTTGCCATTGGAGTATGTGTGGGGTTGTGTTACATATTTGCTTTTGCTTTCGTTGCTGCTGCGATTTCGATTCATTATTTTATCGAAATGAATACTATGAGGTAAAAATTCAATTTTAAACCAACAAACACAAACAAAACATACTATTTTTTGTTAAAATTGCAGGTTCAAAACAAGCAGGCTTGGTTGTCAGCAAAAATTCGAAAAATTACACGAAAATGAATTTCGGCAGCTGATCAAATACCACCTCCGAATAATTATGTGACTATTATTTTTCAGGCCAATATAAGGTTCAATATATACATATATATACATATATATTACATCTTCAATCATTGTTCTGTTTCATTCTTCAAGGGCAGTGCAACACACGAGCAATTTTTATAGCATCGTATTATTAGTTGGTGTCGGTCTACTTATTGCTTTCATGACATTCATTCTATTTACTGTAAATTTTCGATCTTAAATTTATTCCAAAAAAAATTCTATTTCCAGAATTTTTTCAATCAAAAGATAACGAAAAATGTTGGATCGTTAACATTTTACAGATATAATGTTTTTACAGATAAACAATATGAATGACTCTCCACAAAGAATAATAATAATAATTGCAGCTTTATTTATGTTTTTGGGATGTATAGGTGGCTGTATGGCCATGGGCGATGAGATTAAAGACGGAAATGACACGATTAAATTTGCACTGTAAGTGTATTTTAATAAAAATATTTTAAAAGAGTAGATACTTGGCTAGTCAATTTTAATCTTCAAAAATACTCAGCTATTGTTCAAACTGGATGACTCTGTCGAAAAATCTTACAAAAATGATAAACATATTTCAAATGCATTGCAACAAACCGTTTCGTATTCATGCTTTCAATATTGTGGAACTTTCACTTGATTTATATATGACGGTATGACCATAATAATACGTTCAAAATTAAAATAATTCATATAATTATAATTAAATTATAATAACGTAAAAGAATGTACAGCATTAAGACACTGCATAATTCATTAATTTGTTGAATCACAAATAATGAAACCTGAAAAACTGTATGGCCAAGTATGAAAGAAAGTGTATGATATCAAAACTGGTTGTAGTAAAATACGATTTCTGTCATGCAGACCGGATTAATCGTACTCATCGTGACATCATATATCAGTATTAGTACTGCATTTTTTAGTTTGATCCTTATAAGCACACAATATTCGAAGAACATTTACAATATTCAGTAATATTTGTTTAATATCTCTGTATGTCCGGCAAAAAAATATTTTCAAAATATGCCTAGAACATTTTCAATTACGTAGTATGATCTACGTACATTTTTTGTTCGGACATATATAGAAAATTAAAATAATATTCTTTGCTTATAGGAATGATAAATGATTTTTTAATTCAAGAAGTTATTTTCAGGCACTTGGTGACTAAAGTGTCAAAGTCAAAATTCTTTATATAATTGATTTTCAGGATCTATCGATTATATATTTTGATATTAATGTATGTCATTTTGCAAACTATATTAGTTTTTTCTAAATTAACTAAATTAAATTAAATTCTAAATAACAAAAAAAATTGTTGTAGTAATATAAGACGAAGCATATAATAAGTCGTAATATACAATGTTTTTTTTTGTTAATTTGATTATTCTCTTTTCGATTCTTTAATTTCCGTTTCATACTTGGCCATGCTTTTCAGTTTTATTGAATTTTTTCAAATTTCATTATTCATGTTACAAAAAATTAATTAATCATGTGGTGCCTCCATATTTCTTTGTGTTACACGTGCACAGAAAGTACTGTTTTCCGGTCGAGGTAAGAAGTTGGAAAATCAGATTTATTTTAAACGTTTATGAACGGGCCGTAATTTAAACTTTTAACACAACGACTCTGTTTATCGAACTCAACTGACTTGCATCCAATTTCAGTCTGGGTCGGTCACCTCAGCTGTAGAAGTTTACATGAATGAAATTTTGCCGCACTCCCTTCTCACTCCGTAGTTCCAGCTCTGTGTGCCATTATCGTGCATTTGTAACACAAAATATCACGTGCAACGCGGACAGTAAATGATTTCATTTACTGTCAGTCAATCAGTAAATTTCAAGATATCAGTCACTGCCTAATGTGCCCCTGATATCACCCTGTGACTATTTTGAAAATGTTCTAACGAAAAGAATTGACCCCTTTAATATGTCGACCATTTCCTGTTTTGTAATTAGAAGACAATGCAGTGCTTCTGTTCATTTTTTTTAAATTCGGCTAGAGATACTGTTGTGTTTTCTGTAGTGAGATGGAATTGTACTTCTATTACAGATTGTACGAGCATCTGGAACATACTATACATTTCTGAGAACAACAAAGAACTAATTTTTGTGATAATCAACAAATAGAAAATAGTCTGATCATAGCAAGATCATAGAAAAAATCTGATCATAGCAAGCGATGAAAATTTGAAATAAATTTTGATTGATTGTACTATACACCATTGCGCACAGTGTTAACTCGACGTCAGGATAAAAAATTGTCTGACGTTGATTTAACGTTGGTTGCAATTTTGTAAATAAGTTTGAAAAAAAAGAATAACAGACACGAATAATAAGTAAGATTGACTTAGGAAATTATTATATATATATAGTATCATTGTTTAAAATATTTCAACGGTATAGATATTTTATATAGTGCGTGCAAGTCGTAAAAATCAATAGTACCTCCTGACTTTTTATTGAATATCAAGACTTGTTCTCAACGAAAATACAGAATTAAAATTTGTTTTCTTCATTAGATAAAAATGTTTTTAATAGTTGACCTGACTTCCCCAAGTAGAAATTTGACCTGGCAGACTTAAGTCTGCAAAGCAATTGCTTTAACGTTGAAGCAGTTTCATTTCGTCATGCATGGGTCCACATAACATAGTTGAGTTTGTCTAACTGGGTCCTAGAGCAATCATGGCAAGGTGTCCATGTTGCATTTAAACCTCTTTTTTATAGCGCCCAGCTAGGATCAAGGCTGGCACGCTAATTAGGGTGCTTTTTGCTTTTAAACTTTTATTTTTGTTGTGATTATTATTCTTATTATTGTAATTTTTATTATCAAATTCCCTATCTCATTAGCAGTAAATTTCATACATCACCTTAATCTACAAAGAAGAAAGACAAACGATTCTTCTTAGAGCGACATAACCGAACGATATGGAACCAAGAAATAGTCTAGTGTTGGTCATCTCTCCTAGGTGTTATGTTTTCCATTACTCACATTTAGGTTGAAAGAAAGTAAAGACACGATTTTACTTACTAAGTAAACCATTGTTACTCTTAACTCTTAGAAAATAAAAATTAATTTCAAACGATTTTGAAAGGAATTGCAGATATTAGAGAAACAAGATAATATCGATTATTAATCACAAAAGTAATACAACAAATACTGAATAAAATTTTTATTAACTTCAAAATATAATAATTGTCTAAACACCTTGAAATACGTGATAATCTATTTCAATTTGACACTTTGTCATCATTCAAATTATGCACTTCAATTTCTAAGTTGGTACAAAGCTGTGCCGTAAGATAAAGATACTCGCGCCATCTGAAAAAATTAAAAAAAACCTATGCTTGATATTTCTTACGGACAGAACTGATTCCATATTCATATTAAATAATAATTCGTATAGAAAATTTGTTTCGAACCGTAGTGTATAATTCCATCGACAAACATAGAATGCCGAAAGCTTGAAATTCGATAGCTTGGTTGCATCGGATTTGCATGATGTTTATTATACTTTTCAATGAAGTCGATACATTTGGCCAAGAAGAATTGTACCTAGCCCCCAAAAATAATGGTTGGTTTTGTTAGCGAATTTTATCAGAGCAAGAATAAATTTAAAAAAAATTATCTTCCAATGTTATTCCTTTAATTTTCCACTTACAATGATTCTTTTAATTGACTGTTAGAGTTACGCACTTTTTCTCCTACTTGACACAACAAAAGTATAATAAAAATATCTGTAATTATCGTAGGAAGAATTAATATAACATTTTCTGTATTCGAACGTACCATGCTCAGCTAAAAAAAAATTATAATTATAAATTTATTCAAGATACATAAAATAATTCGTTCGAGGTTTTACATCTACCTGCATTGTAGAAAATAAAGTTCAACTTTTTTTCACGGAAATAAAACAGCGTGTTTCGAATCATTCTTTACTTATATATTTGTAAAATTTCTACACGGACAAAAAAGTTGCAATAATTTTTATCAAAATCGGTGTAATTTTTACCAAACTGTTTTATAAATAAGTAACAGAAAGTATCTTTGAGAATAAGAACTAAACTTTTTGTTAAAAATTATTAACTGTTTAGTAAAAATTACCAAACTTTGAATAAAAATTATTAAATTTTTCGGTACTT